>JASANF010001514.1:0-64872 GCA_030248245.1 Trissonchulus sp. WLG1_4 | reverse complement strand
AATTGAATTGAAAATAGAAAAGCACATAAGCTACGTTTTGGTATATAAAGTGTGACTATACGCAAAGTATAAGCAGAGTTATCGTTTGCCGAAAATTCACTCACGTTTGGTGCTCTGAGAGTCACGTGACATGATCACGTGATTTGAAATTTTGCCTCCAGTGTTCTTTTGTGCCATACTACATATATGTGTAGTAAAGTTTGACATTTGTCAACTTTTTTGCCAATTTTCGATGTAACCCCCGATTCCCGGAGCGCCCCCTTAAAGCTTGAAATGCCAAAGTATCGCCTCAATACTCGTAAAAGTTTTTTCTCTTTCCGAATAGTTCGAGTATGGAATGCGCTTCCAGATTATGTCGTGACAGCGCAGTCGCTAAATTTATTCAAATCAAGATTGAACTTTGTCAAACCGATTTTACAAAGGTTTCTGAATACATGAGCTTCAGCTTATGCGCTTGTTTTGTTTGTTTGTTGTCTCTTGATGTTTGATTTTTTCTGTTTTGTTTCGGCTTTGCCTTTCTGTATTGTTTTGTTCAATTTGCTTTTGTTTCTGTTCTCTTGATGTTTGATTTTTTCTGTATTGTTTCTTTTTTTTGAGTACTCTATCTTTTGTGCTCTTTGCGTGGCATGTTTGCTATCTTTTGTTAATCTGCATCTTTTCCAATCTTTATTTTGAAGTAAACTATTCTTTCTTATTCTTTCTTAAAACACAAAATTTGTACAAAATTTATTGAAAATAAGTACAAATTTTGTGCAAAAAGTGTACAAATTTTTTACAAAAATCAAATTTTTTTGTGGGTTTAGTTGCCATTTTAGCGACATTTAAGCAGCCTGATGCCTGTAGTATCAGTGAAAAAAGTCCCAAAATTTTTTTGAAAAAGTACAAAATTTATACAAAATTTGTACAAAATTTATACAAAATAAGTACAAATTTTGTACAAGAAATGTACAAAACTCATACAAAAATGTTTGAACAAGAAGTACAAAATTTGCACAAAATTTATACAAAATTTATACAAACTTGCACTCTGAGTACAAAATTTATACAAAATTTATACAAAATTTGTACAAAATTTATACAAAAAAGTACAAAATTTATACAAACTTGCCAAGGTAGAAATACAAAATTTATACAAAAATTATAGAAAATTTATACAAAATGTTTTGTACATTTTTTGTATAATTTTTTACTTTTTTTGTATAAATTTTGTACTCATTTTTTTTCCTGTGCACTGGGGCCTATCCCTGAATCCCAGGGGTTTTTTTTCAAATCGACCACTGCTCAAAACTTGTTCTTTTTTATTTTTGAGTGTTCTTTTTTACGATGACTTGTTCTTTTTTGCTGAAAGTTTTAAACGGCGTACTCATCTTTTTAACCAAAATTTCCAGTCATACATCCATCTATATACAATTGCATTCACATAAAAAAATTTCGGGGGGATGACTTTTCGATTTTTTACAGTGGGACGGGTCTGGGGACGGCAGCCCCCAGAAAAAACTCCGAGATTAAGTTTTAGGCCAAATTTGGTTAACTGGAGACGTGTTAAAAAAATTGTCCGACAAGAAAATTGATACAAAAGATGGGAAGGTCACATCGGACAGTGTATTACACAAGTATATCAAGTATATAAATGCAGCCCCCAGTACAAAAAATGGAGAATTTTTTGATTCTTAGGCTAAATTCAGTCAATTGGAGGCGCATCGGAAAATTTTTCCGGCTAACTTTGATTCAGTGCCGGCAGCCCGCTGGCATATTTTTAGGCAAAATTTTATGGGGGGGGCGCACCAATTTCACGATAAAACACTATTTTTACAGGAAAAAATGGTTATTATAACGTTAAATGTTGCGTTTTCATACGTTATTATAGCTACGCCTATACTAAATTTAGCCAAAAAGGACTAAAAACCCGACGAACACGACATCGCTACAGCTAAAAATTCGCTAAAACGTCCTTCCGGAAAAAATTCTGGGCTATAGGGGGGGGGGGGCACTCCATCTGAAATGGGGGGGGGTTCTCCGGACCAAATGGGGGGGGGGGGGGGGGCCCCCTCCCAGCCCCCCCCCCCACTAAAAATATGCCAGTCCCGGGGCGTTGTCAGGATTTTGAAATGGGGGGGGTCGCACCTTGTCCATTTTTTTGCTCACTCAGTGATAGCAATTTTGGCGTGGAAGTGGAGTTTTTAGCTATTTTACTACTTACACACGCATTGAAAACGCTAGACCACTGAGCCACAGGTCGCAGATGTCCGGGGGCGGCAGCCCCCAGAAAAAAATTGTGGGTAAATTTTAATTTTTAGGCCAAATTTGGTCAATTGGAGACATCTCCGGGATTTTTTTCGGCGGGGCAAGAAAAACCAAAGGGGGGAGCTTGTGTAAAAATTCACTGGGGGGAGGAAATTCACTGTAAAAATATTTCAGGTGAGGGGAGGAATTCTCTTCACTCCCACCGCCCCCCCCCCCGGAATGCTCAATCCATGTATGAGGGTGGGTTTGGGGGGTGGCAGAATCGAGAGGGCAGTTGGAGAGGGTCTCAAGAATTGTGGAAAAATTGGATGTCAAAGGCGTTTTTTGAAATATTGTATATACAAAATTTACGGTATAAATTTTCGGTCGATCAGGGGGTCTGCAAAATTTGGGCTGAGGCAACCAAAATTTATATATATATATATATATAATTTTATTTATTTAAAATTTATTTATTCAAAATTTAAATATATATATGTATATATATATATTTATATATATTTAATTTATATAATATCAACCACTTCTTGCTGTAGTCTCCACAAATCAGCTCCTGACGATCTATATATGCGTTTAGAATTGTTAAGGTGTCTTTAGATCAGGGACTAGCGAGGGTTTTGAAAAGAAAGGAGCACCTCGGCACTTTGTAAAATTGAGGAAAACATGCTAAAAATTTCATACTGAACATTTTGTATTTTTGTAAAAGTTCCATAAAGTCTCCTGAATAAACGTCAAACCACGCGCCCTCTCCTCCTTAAACCCCGTCTCACACCCCATCCCCATGTATACACATTTTTACGCTGTTAAATGCTGCTTCTAAACACCATGAAGTACCCTAGTCCTATACACATTCGCAGCACTGCATCTGAAGAAAAGAATAAACTGTTCAGTCGCGTTTAGCGCTTCTAGTCGCTCTTTTAAGATCCCTAGAGAGACACCATTGAAATATAATAGCAGTCCCCAGAAATTTTTTTAAAATTAAACATTTTTGGGGGGCCTGTCCCTGAATTTCAAATCTGAGGAGGGGCCTGTCCCTGAATCTCAAATCTGAGGAGAGGCTTGTCCCTGAATCTCTAATCTGAGGAGAGGCCTGTCCCTGAATCTCTAATCTGAAGAGGGGTCAGACTGAAGCGGGGGGGGGGGGGAATTATTTTCGATTCTAATTCTTCCCATGCTTCCTACCCCATCTTTTAATAAAAATATGAAACCCCCATCGTCAGCCATGCCCCCAATCTGATCTCTAGCCCCCAAAATAGCTGTCGCCCCTTTTAATAAAAATCTGAAGTGAAATTATTGGTGTTAAAACCCTTAGGGGTCGAATAAGTCGGAAAAACGGTATTTTTTCGACTAATGATCCGGAGTCCCCTATGTCCCCCAAACCTAGGGGGGGTCAAAATTGAACGCTCTTTCGAATAGGCTAGGTTAAAAGTTTGTACATAGGATGTAAGCTTTAGCTGGAAATCAAACTTTGTCCAAAAATTAAACTTTACATGAAATTTTTTGCGCAAAATTGGATTTAGTCAAAAATACTGAATCAAATGAAAACCTGCTGTTACTATTGAAAGAGCAACTTCTAAGCTACTAAATGCTGAAAAAATTTTGTAAATCGGTTCAGGCTTTGAAAAGTTATAGAACTTTTTCTGAAGCCACCAGGACCAGGCTGATCGAAGCGTTACAGCACAAGTATTTAAAATATAAAGCTAGTTAGGGTTTTTTAGTGTGGTAAAGTTATTCATGATGCTTTTTAGCAGGTTTTTTCTTTAATTTAGGCCTCAGGCTTAGGCTTAGGCTTAGTGCTTAGTCTCAGGCTTAGTAGGTGGTTCAGCAAAGGTTAGCTTTAGTTGCTTGCATCAAATAAAAGGGCCCTTGCTACTGTGGAATTATAAATAAAGCTGCACTTTGAAACCGAGCTTGACTGTCAATGCCAGCTTGGTGCTGAGCATCAGTGACGTTTTCAGATGGTATTTATGGCATTCAATTTCATTAGAAATCGCTACTTATGACTAATGATGCATATTTTTTTAGAAAAATGTAATAAATTTAATGTCTAAGCAAAAAGAAACTAAAACTTTTGATATGTAAGCTCAATTTATCTATGCATATTTCGCCTCTTTTTTTAGTTGGCAAAATTAAAATTTTTAGTAAAAATGAGCTAAATATGTTGCAAACAAAGCTGTATTAAGTATATTATGTGTTAATTTATGACAATCAAACTTCAGGCTGATATTAGGACTGTATTGGTCATAATTTTTGATGATTAGCCCCAGTATGTCGAAAAACGATGATTTTCGACAAAAACTGAATTTTTTCGAAAAGGTTTAAATCAACGTTTTTTCGCTTGGAAAGTGCTAAAAATGAACTCAGCGCATGCGAAAACCTATAAAAACCAGTTTTCACGGTGAAAAATATCAGTTTGAATTTCCCCCCCCCCCGCCTCAGTTGCACCCTGAGGAGGGGCCTGTCCCTGAATCTCAAATCTGAGAAAGGGCCTGTCCCTGAATCTCAAATCTGAGAAAGGGCCTGTCCCTGAATCTCTAATCTGAGGAGGGGCGTGTCCCTGAATCTGAAATCTGAGGATTACACCTATTACACCTGTGAATAGATCTATTTCCGCTGTGAGCTTGTATAGCTCTGCTGCGTGTGCTGCTATGCTGTGACGGCCTGGCTGGCTGGCTGGTAGGAAGGATGTGGCTGGTCGGCTGTGCCCTGCTGGCCCTGGCGCTGTCCCAGAGCGAGCATTCGGAGGAGCGCTGGCGACACTTGTCGGCGGCCAGTCTGTTCGACGAGCACCCGGCCGAGCCCCGCAACGACTTCTCCGTACTCCAAATCCTCATGTCCGCCAAACACATCGCCTCCACGCTGCGCGTCTTCACCAATGAAGAGCTGCAGGTGCCACAGATGCAGGTATGATGTAAAATGGAAAGCATAGTGATGCTTTAATATAGTTTGGCTCAGTCGATTGGTTTTACTTTCATAGGAATTTTGTACTGTTCGAGTAAGGTTTTCTTGTTTGTTCAAAATGGAATATATATATATATATATATATATATATATATATATATATATATATATATATATATATATATATATATATATATATATATATATATATATAGATGCTTTATATTGGTGCTGTCGATTGGTTTTATTTCATTAGGAGTTTTTTACTGTTCGAGTAAAGTTTCCTGGTTTGTGAAAAATGGAAGTCACAACAACGAAGTCAAGAATCAATAAATTTAGGTAAAGGTGTAAAAATTATTGTTTCTGACATTCTCACCTCACTTTCGCAAAATTGCCAGAATTGATTTGCATAATGTTTCTATTTATATGTATGACTATGACAATTTTAGCAACCGTGAAACCTTTTTTTCGATGACTTTGTATATATATATATATATATATATATATATATATATATATCTATATATATAGTAGTAGTAGTTGTCTGGAATTTTTCTGTTTAGAAGCCATTTCAGAATTTGCATAGGTGAAAAATTTTTTTATGTTATTTGAGTTAAGTATGTTATATATATTCTAAATTTAAAATATCTCGACTGATTAAGCTCTTGGTGTTTTTAGCTGCGTTTTTGTACGTGTTTTTATTGTACTCAGTACGACTTTGACGATATTTGCGCCACAAAAAACGTTTTTGTTTCCATGAATTGATAGTTTGGAGAGAAAATTTAACTGTATATTTGTTTCTGATGCTTTTTTTTGAAACATATAAAAATACAGCGTATTCCATAATATGTAAAAAGGTATCCCACATATGATCAATACCGAGTGTTACAGGCATTAAATTTGTCCAGTCAATGCTAGCCAAGAAATTACACATATTTATCATAATCGGCTGAATTAAAATCAAGAAAAAGATTATTCGTAACCGTTTTAGATTTTGTGAAAAATCCGTTAATGTTCCAACTAATTTTATTATGATCACTTGTAGAAAATGGAGTACTAATATCTAGAGACCAAATTAAATGGGGATCACTGGTATATACATACCAAGCTCATCGAATAACTCAGAAAAAGTGGAGTCCACAGTGCTAATATTATTAGAGTATAACCAGAGATGCACGGGGTGAATCGGCGAGGGGGGGTGCCCGACCCCTGGCGGAAGGGGGGTGGTCCCTAGTTTTAGCCGGCGACACGCGAAAATTTTTCAGAATTTTTCGTTTTTCAACTGATTTTTGCGTCGCAGGCTAAAAGTTTTTGCAGTTTTTTAGCTTTTTACGCATTTTTGGGGCACTTTATTGGCCATCAGAGGGGGGGTGGGGGAGTTGAGGGGGGAGGGTGCCGGATGTCTGAAGGGGTGGTGCCGACCGCCCTCAGGGGGGGGGGGTGGATACCAGGGTTGGCAGTCTCGGCCTCGGTCTCGTAAAAAAACCCGAGACTAGGCTGGTCTCGGTCTCGGTCTCGGTAGGAAAACCGAGACCCGCCATCGTGTGGTCTCGGTATTTCCGATGAGACTTCAAGTTTTGATAACTTTCTAAAGTCACGAAGATTTTTTTTACAATGTTAAGTTTCTCGCAAGTTCGCAAGTCATACACTCATACCTCATAATCTAAGGGTCACTGTTTTGTAACTTAATCACAAATTTTCATATTTCAAAGTTTCTCAAAAAATTTTACAATTGAAACTTGAAAAAAAGGTCCCCCAAGGGCTGGTCTCGGTCTCGTAGGTCTCGTTTGGGTGGTCTCGGTAGCAGGGGTTGGCAGTCTCGGTCTCGGTCTCGGTCTCGGTCTCGTAAAAAAACCGAGACTAGGCTGGTCTCGGTCTCGGTCTCGGTCTCGGTCTCGGTAGCAAACCCGAGACCTGCCATAGGGTGGTCTCGGTATTTCAGATGACACTTGAAATTTTGAAAATTTTGCAAGATCACTAACATTTTTTTAATTTAAATTTCCAAATTGTTTCCAACCTTTATTCTTTATTTTTCTTATTTGTGCATAAAAACATTACATGTACTTCACAAGCTGGCCAATCTGATATCTGGCTTGATTTTTTGAACTTTGGGGGGGGGGGGGGGGGGGGGGGCAGGATTTTTGCTCCGGCCGGAGCCGGAGCCGGAGGTAAATTAATTTGCCGGAGCCGGAGCCGGAGCCGGAGCCGGAGCCGGAGCTAGGTCGAAATTGATACCCTTATGATGAAAAATTTTCTAATGTTTAATAAAAATCTATCATCCATCTTCTTCTCGATCTTACGATATCTTTACAACAACTTTATCATAATGGCCAAAAATTGTATACATGTATGCAGTGGCAGTGGCGTAGCCAGGAAAAAATTTCGGGGGGATGACTTTTCATTTCTGAAACATGTTAAAATGCACTTAAGTTCGATTTTATCGCACAAAACGACACATATTTCGGTAAAAAACAATGGTAACTTTTCGAATAATCGAATGCAAAATGCTAATGCTAATCGAACGTAAAATGGGACCTCCAGACACCGAAATTACAAAAAATGGTGGGAGAAAGGGTCCAGAAGCTAACGATATAGCTAAATTGGAGAATTTTTCAGTTTTTTAGGCCAAACTTGGTCAAATGGAGATGTATCAGAAATTTTTTCGACCCGGGAAATTAAATGCAAATCACGTCAGAAGCAGAACGTCATGCAGAGGCTTTGGTTAAAGTTATTAACAAAGAAAAGTAAGCCACTAAGTTGCAGGGGTCTGGGGGCGGCAGCCCCCAGAAAAAATTGGCGATTTTTCCAATTTTTAGACCGAATTTGGTCAACTGGAGACGTATCACAAACTTTTCCGACAGAAAATTTAAAACAAAAGATGGTAACGTCGCATCAGACAAATGTAGCATAATGTACTCGTGTATACATGCATGATGCATAAGCTTTGACGAAAGATAATAACAAAGAATAGTAAGCCACAAAGTCGCAGGGATATGGGGGTGGCAGCCCCCAGAGAAAATTTGGGGGAAATTTTTGATTTTTAGGCCAAATTTGGTCAACTGGAGACGTATATATCAGAAATTTTTTAGGCCGGGCGATAAAAACCAAAGGGGGGACCCTTGTTGACGATTTCTTCAAGTTCGACCAAAGGGGGGGTCGCGACTCCCACTGGCTACGCCGCTGAGTATGGGTCGCTCATAGAATTTAGATTCAGCATAAGGTATATACTTGTAGACATGCACAGGCTTTGATGAAAGATAATAACAAGGAACAGTAACCAACACAGTGGGAGGGGTCTGGGGGCGGCAGCCCCCAGGAAAAAAGTTCGAGAATTTTTTGATTTTTATAGGTCAAATTTGGTCAATTGGAGACGTATCAGAAATTTTTTTTCGGTCGGGCGATAAAACCAAAGGGGGGACCCTTGCCACTCTTACTGCAATCTAGATGAGTATGGGTCGCTCAGAGAATTTACCTCCGGTTCAGCATCCGGCTAATTTTTGAATGGCTCCGGCCGGAGCTGGAGCCGGAGGGGCCCCGGCCGGAGGGCCGGAGCCGGAGCCGGAGGCTCCGGCCGATCGCTAATATATATATATATATATATATACATATATAGATATATATATATACATATATAAATATATATATATGTCCCAGACTTTGATTTCGGGGGGGGCGCCCCTGATTATGTGTAAGTGTATGTATTAACATGCACATATTATGTGACTAACGTTGTACCATTTTCTGTTTTAGAAAATATTTGACAAACTGTCTTATAAAGAAGAAGAAACTGATATCACGAAAGAATTGGACAGGGTATGTAATTTATTGAAGTACATAGTGAAGTAAACATGCCCAATAAGATGGCATTGGTTTCAGGTTCTTTCTTTTTTGCTTGTGGTGTTGTTTTTATTTTATTGTCTTCTTTGATATATTAAGTGGCAGAAGTGAAGCTTTAATTATATTAACTAATTTTAATTAGCTTTAATCAAGTACAAAAGTTATTTTGCACATTCATTTTGATATGCCCCCTCATCATTTCGATAGTGTTCAAATATTCCTAAAGACTCCCCCCCATAAAATTCTACTTAAAATTATGCCAGGTGGTGGTGTAGCTGCTGGACATGTTTTAGATATCAGAGCGAATGGATCAAAAGCTTGGTCAGTGCATCGCCATCCTGGGGGGGAACCGGAACGCCCTCTGCTCGCTGCACGACAAGGCCCCCTACGACACGCACGTCTTCAAGCAATACCAAGAGTGCTGCTCATTCAAGGATACTCAGCTCCAGTTAGTTCACCAGTTATAGAATGTTTTTGGTATTAATGAGAGAGAGAGAGAGAGTTCACAAGGGGTAACCGGTAGGGACAAGTCTATAGTGGTAGACTGGTAGGTAAATTGGGGGGACCATTTTTCCGATTTCCGACTTCCTCAGCTGCCCATGTGTATCCTGTGTATTTTTTATGTATATTTTTGTTTATATTTGTACAACTAAAAGCATTTTTATGTTTGGATAATATTAGATTGTAATCAGTGGCGAATCCAGGGGAGGGGATTGGTGGTTTGATCAGCCCGGTTGACTCTGTTAGGGTCGATTCATACTTCAATAGGGCATACGGACAAACGGACATAGGGCACACGGACAAAACACAGTTAGCCCGTTTTTTCAATTCATACTTCTTAGGGCAAACGGACATTGGGACGTACGGACATGCGGTGTACGGGCATACGGACAAAGGTCGATTCATACTTTTGAGCCGTATGTCCGTTTGTCCGTATGCCCTACAGTTTCGGGCAGAGTTGAACTGAATTCAACTTTGCCGGACATGCGGACGAAGAGCAAATATGCCGTTTAGTGCGGATGAACGGACATACGGCTGAAGGGCAAACGGGCACACGGCTGAACGGACGAAAGTATGAATCAAACGGCTGTTCGTCGTTCATTTTGTCCGGATGTCCGTTCGTCCGTTTGCCCGCATGACCCAATGTCCGTATAGAAGTATGAATCGAGCCTTAGTAGTGCTGCGTGCATCTACAGAGCCTCTGATCAGTGATCAGAATGTTGGTGGTTCGAATCCGCCCCGGAGCTGGATATTTTGCATTCTGCAGCATTTCCAGAGCATGAAAATTCAGCCACGTTATATGATATGTGACGGATCGGAGAGGTACCTGCCCTTCTAGTGTTGATTAAGGTGGTAGAAGATTTCGATTTTTTGGGGTGTTTTTGTTTTTTTTTTTTTGTTGGATGGTCGTGGCTTTTTTGGCATTGTGTGTAATACGAATTTTGACAAATAAAAAAAAACCAACATCACAATTTTAGTCTAGTTTACAAAAAGTATTGCGGTTTTGCTGTGAGTTTCAAAATTGCGACAAAAACGTGCTTCAAAGTTATATCGTCGAAATCGTTACTACCACCTTAACGCTAGAATTTCGACCTACCCAGAATAACGTAGGAATATGAAAATCTGAATATAGTATATACGCGGCCCCTGAGGGGGCCGCGTAAAAAGGTTATCAATCCCGTTTGCAGGCAAAAAAAAGAAAGCTTAACTGGGATTCGAACTGTGATCCATAGGGTGGGAAGCAAAAAGCTTAACCACTAGACTGCCAGGGCATTAGAATCTGAGTATTAAAATGTCTTTATAAACTTTTTAGTACAGTTGAGTTGAGTGCTGAGTACAATTGAAAAACTAAAATTTTTCACGCAAAATACGTTGAAAAAACACAAATTACGATGGAATTAATAACACACCACAAACCCACGCTATTCTTTCGCTAGTAGGCTAGTCTGTTTGTAATTGTCGGTTCCTGGTATCACAAATGTAATATCAAATTTGATTGGCCGATTTGCTTAATGACGCTTGGAAGTAGAGTTCGCAACGGGTCGAGATTTTATAACCCGACCCGACCCGACCCGAGCTGATGTCTAACCCGACCCGACCCGACCCGACCCGACTTCCTGTGAAGCTGCTATACAAACACTTGAAATTTCCTTGTCACTTTTTTCGGTTTTTTAATTATTTAATAGGTTTTGAAACTATAGCACAAATGTACCTGGGGGGGCTTGGGCAACCCCTCCCCCCAGATTTGAGATTCCGTGCCAAGCCCCCCTCAGATTTGACCCACCGAGGCAAGCCCCCCTCCTTGTCGCTGAAAAAAGTGCCCGAAAACTCAACAATCGCCTCATATAACTGTAAAATGCTTCAAAAAAAGAACAAACAGCGAAAAAATTGCTAACAAATGTCCGAATTTTGCAACTAATTTCCCATTTTTAAGCAAAATTTACAAATAACAACTTTTTTGTCAGTTCAAGCCCCCAAAACTTCGGGACTAGCCTACCCCCTAAAATTTCTAAAAATTTGGGACAAGCCCCCTTGGAGCGAGACCCCGTGTATATGTATATGGACTAACGTAGCTAATTTTGGCTACAAAGAACTAAGAGCTCGGAAAAGCTCTGTAGCGGGTCCATGACGTTGAAAATATCATCAAAGCAGAAAAATTTAACTCAAAACTCAAGGATTTATACTCAAAAATTTTGACCCGAACTGACCCGCACAACCCGCGGGCTGGAAAATCTCAACCCGACCCGACCCGACCCGACCCGACCCGCAACAACCCGACCCGATTGCGAACTCTACTTGGAAGCAAAACGGAAGCATTAAGAACACTTTAAATCTTGTATTTTAGGAATTGGATCGGACTTAATTAAGTCAGATTAAAACTAGTCGGATTTAATTAAAATCCAATTCCTAAAATGCCGGATTTAATGGATTTAAGCGCATCAACGTGCTCAGCTACATAAGTCCGACTAAACGGATTTAAAATATGCAGGCTAACAAGTTAAATCCGTTAAGTCCGGTATTTTAGGAATTGGATTTTGTAGCTTGTTAAATCCACTCGTTAAGTCCGATTAAAACAAATCCGTTAAGTCCATTTTAGGAATTGGCCCAACGTTTTCCTGAAATTATCATCCTGGATCAGCCCCTGGTTGTGTTATGCTTTCACTATTGGGCTTTCTCCACGACCTCTGCATGTGTGGCTTTGTTTGCAGATACGACAACAATTTCCAGACCCTCGTGAACACGTCCATGTGCTGCGATTTGGTGCCAACCAGTCTTCTCTCCTTTATTTTTTATCCCACTAAAAATCTCACTGGAGGTAATTTTCTGGTTTCATATAACTGTAACTAACTGTATGGAAAAATAGGTCACATTTTCCATACGTGTAAAAGATAAGTTTTGTTTGAATCATGAAAAAAGGTTGTGTTAAAGCGGTCAATAAATTTCATAACAGAGTTCATGATTGTATTGTACTATATGTATGAATGTTGCCTATTTGTAGAATTTTGTTTTTTTATCTACGCGGTCAACTGACAATTTCAGCCTATATATAATGGTTGTAGTTATCTTTTGCGTAAGCTGTCACTGTCTGTAGAGAATCGGCCTGTCACGTGACGAAACCTGGAGCTCAGTTGTTTGTTTTTTGTGTTGTTTAGTGTTTCGCCGAAATCTGAACCTGTATCGCAATCTGAAATGGCAATATTTCATCAGCACCTCTGGCCTCCACGTGGAATATCCCGCCCACAATTTTGACTCCAACAACTACACCAAATGTATTCGGATGCAAAATATCAGGCACAGGTCTGTCAGACACAAACTGGGCAGTGCCGAAAGGCAGTTTTAGCTCATTCTTGCTAACCGCAGTCTAAGGGCCATATTCTAACCTATGTGATGCGTGCATAATTTCATTTTACTGAAATATAGTCTAGAAGTGTTAGAATGGTTTTTGCGTTAGATTCGCATGATGCTTTCCACCCATAGGTTCGGAGGAAAGCAGGGAAGCGAGAATTTAACGATGCAAAGTGCGATATGGGTTTCGTATTAACTAACGGATAAAAATCAGATTTTCATATTACCAAGGAAAATCGGGTCTTGATAGTTTTGAGTGTTTCAGTTTTGAGGCGTGGATTCGATTGTTGAATCCAGTTAGTTCGACCTGTTAGCTTAGTTTAGCAGTTACTTTTGGCAGACAGTTTAGCAACGACATTTTAATGCAGTTATTGTAGTTTTGTCAGTTTGACAAGCAGTGAGAGGGTCAGTTTGACAAGCGGTGTACGTTGTTGCAGGAGTCTGTACGTGGACACGCTGTTGCCCTATGCCAAGCACGTGGTGCTGCTGGTGGACAAGGGCAGTCTCCTGTCGCCGCTCCAGCTGACCGCTGTCCACACCACTGCCATGACCATTGTCAACGCCCTGTCGCCCACAGACACTGTAAGGCTGCTGTCACACTAAAGCCCGCTTATACTCGTCCACGTCCTTGTCCCTGTCCTTTTGTCCTTAGCCAACATACACTTGACCAAATAAGCCGATCTTTTACATGGTTAAGGAGAGGTCCCTTCCACTGGAAGCCCCCATGGAAGAAATTGGAGAATTTTCACTTTTAGGCCAAATTTGGTCAATTGGGGACGTATCGGAAATTTTTTCCGGCCGGGCAATAAAAACGAAAGGGGGGGGGGTACCCTTGTGTAAAATTTCAGTCGAAAAAAATGTCGAAGGGAGGGCGGCCGCCCCCCCTGCCCCACCCCCCCCCCCCCTGAGACCGCCCCTGCCTTCCAGACCGTATTAGCCAGAACACCTTTATTAATGCTTCACAGCAGCTGGCCGAAATTTATCCTTACCCTTAGGCCGTGTCCCTCTGTTCTTAAGGACAAGTATGAACGCCGCTGTTCCCACAGTTGTGGGGGGCGGATGATTTTATTTTACTTTTGCCAAATATGTAAATGAATGAAAGTATTAATATGCATCTTTATGGGTATTAGCTTTATGGGTATTGGCATATATACAAACATCTCTTTTGTAGTCTTGTTTCATACACACGCACGCACACACACTTGTTTGCCATCATGCTTTCAGGTCTCTTTGGTGTTGGTGGGCCAAGACGTATCCGTGCCGCTAGCCCTCGGGGGCTGTGAGCGCTCAGAGCTCCTGCCTGCTTCCATGGAGACCAAACAACGTCTGGATGCTGTCATTGGCGCCCTGCTGCTGTCCAACACAAGTCAGTATAGGGCCAGGCTGAACTGCTGAGTTGATGGGGGGGGGGGTGGGCTCTTGGGCCATCAAATTTCAGGGATTCTTCCTCGCCCCCTTACTGATTGAAAACGCCCGAAAATTTGCCAACTTTTCGAAAAAGTGCCATTTTGTTCCCTTTTGCCCAGTTTGCGGACCCCCATCCCGCCCCTCTTATTGTATGCACTGAATGCTGTCTTGTTGTATAAGGACCGACAAGTCACATCAGTTTGAAATCGAGGGCGTCTCTCTCGTAAGCGACTTTTTTGTCACTAGGTCGGTGTTTTTTCCAAGTTGCTTCAGTCTGAGTCTCAACTCTGAAGTTAACCACTATTTCTCCTCCACCTGTATTCTGTGTCCGACTGAATTAGGAAATTTTTCAAATTATTTTCATTTTATTAGTCACTATGGGATTGATGGTTTATTCTTTTTTTAGAATGCGACATGAGACAGGCAGATAGGAAGCCCTGCACCTACACCAATCACTCTTTGGGCCTGGAAAAGGCATTCTCCATTTTGGAATCCGCCGCTCAGAAATATAAATATGAGCCGGATTCGTCTTGTATGTTTATGCTGTTACATGGTCTCACATAACTTTGGTTGTGATGTTTTTAGCTAATTGTTAGTGTTCAGAAAACCAAATGGAGCCACTTTTGATTGGCTGTTGTGTATAGTGCAGTCAGTGGCAATAATAGGCAAGTGGGATTTAGTTCGCTTTGATTTTTTCAAAGCTTTATGACTTGGCATCATGGTTTTGTTGGCTGCCGTTCTTAGGTCGTATTCTCATAATCACCCATGGGTAAAGTTAGGCTATCCTTACCCACTGGTAAAGCTGAGGGGTATAGTATATTATTATTATAATTTTAATAATGGTATATGTATGGTGCTTTCGTTGTGGTAACACAGCATGGTATTTCAGCCAACCACCAGTTGTATATTATGTACATTTCCCGCGGTTTGCTGTCGTCGATCGAGGAGGCGGCGGTTGTCATGGAGACCGTTGCCAGGGCCAACGCACGGCTGCACAATCGCGTCCTGCTGAATACCTTCGCCGTTGTTGATCGTCAGTCTGATACTTTTTCTACCGAATAAAGCCTAACGAACTATCTGTAGTTCTGATTTTGCGTTTTTGTTACAAGTGTAATAGTCGATTCATACTTACAGCCGTATGCGCATTCAACCTGCAAAGTTACTAGATAATCAAGCGACTAATATTGTCTGTAGGATTTTTCCTCGTGCCGTGATTATTTCGTCATTTTGCCCAGTGAACGGACAACGGCTGCACGTATCTAGCGAGGGTTACTTTAAAATTATATTGCTTAAAAATATTTAAAATTGAAATGATTGAAAATCTTGAAGCTAGAGATAGATAAAAATTACAAGTAGGAAATCCTATTTCGTTATTTGCGGTTATTAAAATGAATATTGCAGACGGTAAGCGTTTGATGCTGGAGACGACGTTCTTGGAAGACGTGGCGCGACAGAATCTGAGCAAATACGCCCAGGCAGACCAAGACCTGTTGCGTCACGCCAACCAGCTGGACCCCGCTCCCGTCCAGGGAAAAGTGCGTTCGCTTGGTCATTGAGGGGCAATTCCTGAATTGGATTTAACGGATTAGATTAAAATTAATTGGTTGACCGATAGCTTAGCTCACTGTAATTGAGATCGGTTTGCAAAATTTTGCTCATTGTTGACGGTGTCATATTAAGTATAATATAGTTTGTAAAGCAAGTATGTTTATGTTTTTAGAAACGAGGTCATGAGTTTGATCTAATCCGTTTAATCCGTTTTATAGTTGGCCCACAGACTACCCAGCTCTGCCAATTTACTTTGCTAAATCTTTAGTTCTAAAATGTTTCATGTATTTTGCAGTTCGTAACACCATTGTGCAGTATAGTATGTTTTCCATTATTTTGTTATCTTCAGGGTTAAATTATTTTGACAATTCATTTGCAGGCTTTACTGTTTTTATTGGAATTCATTAAAAGTATTATTTATGTAGTAAATTTGACTGCATAAGTGCATAATAACATTGTCAGTAGTATCGCGGAAATAGCTGCACCCAATGAATTAGTAAAGAAGACAGGGGCGTAGCCAGAGGGGAAAGAATAGGGGAATTCCCCCCTCCCCCCGGAAATTTTTTCCGAGTTCCGACTGAAATTTTGCACAAGGGTTCCCCCTTTGATTGTTATGGTTCGGCCGGAAAAAATTTCCAGTTGTCCAAATTTGGCCTAAAAAGGAAAAATTTCCCCAATTTTTTTTCTGTGGGACGGCGCCCCCAGACCCCCGCAACTCTGCGGCTTAGTGTTCCTTGCTTTTATCTTGCATGAAAGCATGTGCGTATGTATGTAGTTGCATTATGCACCATGTATTTGCTTAATACACTGTGTAGTGTATTGTTTTAGCTGTTTTATTGTTTACAAAAATGACATTTTTCAGCAAATGTACCGTTTTTAAGGTCAAAAAATTTCAAAAAAATTACAATTTGCTAGCTTTCGATCCTTTACCGGCCCACCATTTTTGTAAGTTTCGTTATTTTTAGCTGCAAATTTACGTTCGATGCTGCTGTGGTCAAAAATTAGCATTGTTTTTTGACCGAAAAGTGCTGATGTGTACTTTTTGCGTTAAAATGGCATTTTTTTTAGCTACGCCACTGTATAAACATGAATCTTCACTGACTAATATTGGTTCATGATGCAAGCATAGGATTGATTATTGTTCTTTTTTTAGGATTGGTTATTCCTATTGTCTCGTTTTTTTCAGATGATAATGATCAATGCGTCTGAGACCATGCTAAGTCTGTCGCTGAGTCAGACTCAGGACTGCCTGGCTCACCCCCTGGGCCCCGCGCCGCGCCCACAGAATGCCACCATCCGATTCAGTCTGCCACAGTGGGATATGGCTAGTCCGGGTGAGCAGACAGGACATAATAAGTCTGGCAATAAAGGCTGCGCCACTTATTCTAGACTTTAGTGGACTGACTTGTCTGCGACTACTTGCTGTACTCTTGATAGTCAAAATCTATTCTTTTCGTAACGTAAATCAAATGTGTCATTTTCTCAAGTAGTGCATCTATTTTTGGTCAGACTTTAGTACTTTTAACACATTGATATTAAACGGAAGACAATGCTCGGTAGTTGCCATGAAGACCAGTTGCTCTACGGTCCACGGTACTGTTATACTAAGCCTAAGTGGTTTGGTACTTTGCAGGCACAATCATGAGCCTGTCGCAGGCGGTGTGGAACCGTGGCAGTCTGCTCGGGGTGGCGGGCTTGGACGTGCACCTGGCCGACTTCCTCGATTTGGTCACCTACTTCACTCCCTTCTCCCATGCTTCCAAGGCCTATGCCTTTGTCATCACCACTGATGGGTTAGTTGAAGGATAGACTGGGATAATAGATTACTTGCTTACTATGTTTTGAAGTTATTGTCATCAGCTTAAACCTACTTGGTTAAATGTCAGCTAAATCGCAGCTAAGCCTCAGTATTATTTTTAACTTTTTAACTAAAGTTTAAGTGCCAACTGCACTAATCTTCATTTATGCAGCGCAGTTAAACCGGTTTAAGGAATTAGGCCCAGAGCTATACGGTTTAATTTAATTAGTTTAATTCTCAGCTAAACTTATTTGGTGCAGTTCATCAATTAGAAAACTTATAGTGTTCGAGTTCATGTTCGCTGTGGACTCATTTTATTGGACCTGGCATATTTTTAGGCAAAATTTTATGGGGGGCGGAGGGCGCCGGCCAAGGGCACATCGACCTCATCCGGAAGGGGGGGGGGCTCAAAATGGGGGAGGGCGCCCTTCCCAGCCCCCACCCCCCACCAAAAATATGCCAACTAGACTATAATATATAGAGGCCTGTTGTTATAGCAATGTTCTGATGCACCCCAAGTTCAGCCAGCCGCTGTGGTGGATCACGGAACCGCTGTCCGTCAACGTGACCACCCAGGAGGACTTCCCTGGCTTCCAGACCGTCCGGGAGTCCCTGTTGAAGGAGAACAGGGGCGTGCACTCCATCACGCTTAATAAGACCACACGGACTTATCACTGGAAAAGAGTTAGTCGCCCACAGTTTAGTCGTCTTACTGTCTTAGGCTGGATCAGCCAGGACTAGTGATGTTTAAGTTGCCTTAAAAGATTTTCAGTTCCAGTTTCAGCTCCTTTCTCATTTCAGTTTCAGCTGTAGTTTCAGTTCCGACAAAATTTTAGTTTCAATAATGCACATAGGGGGGGTAGGGGGGGGGGGTAGGTCGGCACCCCCCCCCCCACCCTCAGACATTTGGCACAACCCCTCACCCCCTCTCTATGGCCAAGAAAGTGCCCCAAAAGTGCGTAAAAAGTTGAAAAGTTGCAAAAAATTTTCGCCTGTGGCGAAAAAAAATGAGTTGAAAATCGAAAAATTCTGAAAAATTTTTGGCTGTCGCTGAAAAATGGCCAAAACTAGGGACCGCCCCCCCTTCCGCTAGGGGTCGGGCACCCCCTCCTCGCCGATTCACCCCGTGCATCTCTGATTCAATTTCATTGTCCGCTGACATCACTAGCTAGGACCAGGAGCAGTGCAGTTTTTACCTTCAGGCTCAATTCATACTTACATCCGTATGTCCGTACACCCGGCAAAATTACGGAATAGTCATGCTACTAATAGTGTATTGTATATTAAGATCAGATTGTGGCGTGATTATTTTGTGATTTTACCGGTTGAACGGACACACGGCTTATGTATGAATCGACCGTTAAAAGTATTATGGTCTGCAAAAGCACACTGTTCAGGCATTTTTAGTAAATTGAAAAACCCCGGACTGAATCTTAGCTAAAAATCTCCAGGTCAAGGGTAACACATCAGCCTGACAGCAGTGCGTATTCACATAATTTAGTCTGGAATTGTGGCGGCGTACAGGTTCTTTATGAACACTGCATGTAGCCCTATGGCCAACGTCCGAGAAATACATAAACAAAACTTGACAGACAGTAACTAGAAAATCATTTATGATTACTGTATTTGAGTTTACTGTCTGTACTTACTTAGGGCCTTTTCCATAATTGGATTTAATGGATTAGATTTAACTTAATTTTGCTGATAGCTCAGCACAAAATGAAAATAGCCGGCTGAAATTTTGCCATACATGGCTCACATACAGCACCTCGGTGAATTACGCTGCTAATTCAATAAATTACGTTTAACTGACGCTGCGTTATAGACGAAATAGAGATAAATCTAATCCGATAATCCAATTTTGGATAAGACCCTTAGAGACAGCCATGTCTGATGTATTTGAGATTGACTTTACTGTATTCTGAGTATGATATTTCAGCTGTCCAACGGTCCTTTCGTGGTGGTCATCGCTGTGGACAAACAGAAGGAGGAGGATAAAAGTCGCAAATTGAAGGACATTAAAAGTATATATGTCTAGTTTTTGCCAAAGCGTTACACTTGCTAAACTGGTATATTTTCAGTGGTGCCCCACCGCCCCAAGGAGCCTACAGTATTTTCCGAAACGTCATTGCAGTGATTTTTTAGCTCTAGTGGTGATTTAGTGGTGTTATTTGAGTTATGTTATTTTGCCCGTAGTGATGTTTTTGCGCTTGCTATGCTCTTCATTACGTTTACGGTTTCCTGCCAATATATCTTTAGTGATGTTCACGAGTTTGAAAGGTTAGCCCTGTTTAGAAATAACTTTTCTGCCCACGTCTGGGGTGTGCGTAACACTGATAAATCTCAGTTCCACTATAGTCGTCTTTTAGACTGCAAATGATTGTTAAGCAACTTTTTCTAGCATAGAAGTTGTATAACAACTGCAGCAATTACACTTATGTGGTCCAAGTAAGGAGCTGCGGTTTCAGTAGCAGTGAGCAAAAAAACGCAAGAAATGTTTTGACACAAACTTTTTGGATGCTTACAATATTGGAGACTTGGTGGGACAGGGAGTCTGGAACCGAAAAGTATGGATTGGCAAACAAACGTAAAATTTCCCCAATAAAAACACCAGAAGCGCTTTGCGATAGTAATATCGTCATGAAAAGTAGCTGGTGTTTCTAAAGTGTGGCCAAAAGTTGCCGGACCCTGAGACAAAACGAAACACGCGATTTCATTACGAAAAGAACGCAGTGCAGGCATCAAGAGTACAGCGAGTGGTCACAAAAATCGTACCACCCGATTTGTCTCTTGGCTCAGCAATCCGGTCAGACTTTAGTTAGACCATTATTATTATTATTATGGCTATCAGTTGATTGAATTCTTGCAATACTGTCAAGCTGATGAGCATCTTATTGTTGTTTCAGTCTCCGATTCTCAGCACGTGACCTATCACCGGCTAGACCTGATAGACGCCGACGGCTTGTGTCTCTACTTCCGCCAATTGGCTACCATGGGTGCGCTCTTGGTGTAGATGATACTTAGCCCGGTTCATATAACCGGGGGGGGGGTTTTTTTTTGTACGCTTTGTTTTTTTTTTTTTTTTTTTTTTTTTTTTTCTTCTTTTTCCCTTTTTTTTTTTTTTACCTTTTATGGGAAGGGGGGGAAGGGGTGAGAGTGAGGTGGGTGGGGGGGGGGGGGTTCTGGGATGTATTCCTAGAAAACAAAAAAAATAAAAGGATTTTGTTTATGGAAAAAGGGTGGGGGTGGAGGGGAAATTTTTTTTGTGTTGGTTTTAAAACCCCGGGAAAAAAGTAGTCCGTTTAATCCGGTAAAGGAATAGCCGTCTGTCTTCGTGCAAAAAAATGGTCAATTCCGAAACGTTATCTTGGAATTGCCCAGAGATAGAATGATAGGGAGAAGCATAAGGAACCGCGCTTTTACGCACTGCCTGATTTGAGAGCTGGGGTGTTCCCGCAGCCTTCTGACGTTGCGGGACGCCCGGGTTCTCCTTAATTGAAAATAAGGAAACCCTTTTCTTTTATTCTTTTCCTTCAACTATTTCGAAACTGTGACATAGAGGATAAGGGCGTGAAGATAAGGACAGTTTTATTATAGCTGGCGGAAGGTATAAGTTTTTAGTGTGTCCAACCGTTTCCGTGAGTTGCATGCGATGTGTGTGGTTTAAGAACCAGTTTTGGTTTTACTCGTTCAAATCGGGTGCAACAATAATTGTAGCCAACTAAATATACTCTTGGTAGTTTTTTCGTAAAACTTTAGATTAAAATTATGTAAATTCTAAAAAAGTTGCCCATTTTTGCTAGTATTATAATATGCGTATTCAAGCGTGATCGTTTATTGTTTTCAGACTACTCTAGTTATTTCCTGTCCCCGCGTTGCTTCGACAAGCCCTTCAAGCACCTCAGCTACGCGTTCAGCGAGGAACGATGGATCGCCCAGGGGCACGTGGCCTATCTGCACGACAGCACACGGCTGCTTAGTGCGCCGGGCATCAAGGTCAGATTCCCCAGACACTATGGGTGGATTTCACAAAGGTGGTTTTACTAAACAATTGGTTTTGCCTACGTTTTGCATGATTTGCACACGAAATATCGCCTGATTTCTTACGAATTTCGTACATTTTCTTTAACCGTGGTTTTAGCTCAGTTGAAATTTCAACAAAAATAGATACTTGCTGTGCTGCAGTTTTAAAATTTCAACTAAGCTAAAATCATGGTTTAAAGCATAAAATCATGTGCAAATCATGCAAAACGTACGTAAAACTCATGGTTTGGTAAAACCACCTGTGAGATCCGCCCTGTCTGTTCTGTTCCGGGAGGTGGGAACAATAATTGTGTGTTGTGGTAATAGGGATCTGTGTAGGTAGGGTATTATGCCTTGTGGGGCTGGCTTTCCTCCACGGACGGTCCAGAGCTTTGTCACGGAGATGAGCACCGCACCCGAGAGCGGCCACGCCTACGGATTGTCTATCCGCCGGTTACCTTTAGCTGTTGTACCTATGTCCAGTCAATAAGTTTGGCCAACCCTAATATTTTGTGGATGTAATATTGAATGTTTCATGTTCGACTGTGGTATCGACAGTTGCAGGTAATTTTATATGCGTTTTTTCTTTCCAAATTATCCGTTTTTTAAAGCTCAAATTACTATTTTTTCAAATGGACGGAATGAAACCTGATAGGGTAATGTTTCAGCCCGGAATCCGGGAAGAAGTGGCTGCGTTGTCTCGCATTGTGGCCAAGTGGCGCAGCCGACAGGATTCATCGCAGTTTGCAGACTCTATTCTCAGACGGTGGGTTTTCAGTAATTTTTTTGCTTCAAATGGCAACTTTTTTGCAGAAATGTTAAAGTGGATTTCACAAAATTGGTTTTACTAAACCATTGGTTTTACGACGTTTTGCATGATTTGCACATAATTTTTTTGCAGAATATCGCCTGATTCGTTACGAAATTCGTGGATTTTCTTAAACCATGGTTTTAGCTGAGTTGAAATTTCAAACCAGCAGCACATCAAGTCTTTTATTATGCTGAAATTTCAACTGCGCTACAACCAAGGTTTAAGAAAATCTACGAAATTCGTAACGAATCAGGCGATATTCGTAAAGAAATTGCGTGCAAATCATGCACAAGTACGTAAAACCAATGGTTTAGTAAAACCACCTTTGTGAAATCCACCCTTAATAGTGTCTTCTGCAGAAATGTTCAACGTTATTGGCAGAATCTTTGACAAATAAGGACATTGTGCACTTGATTATTTGGCTCGGTTTTTTCAAATTGCCATGTTGCACTGCGAATAGCCAGAAAGCAGGGGTGGTGTTCATAATGGGGTAATAATTTTGATTTTTGGTGGGCCTCTTCGGCCAATTTTTTAGGTCCCTTTAACTTTATCCATATCAACCAAAAAAGTGTATATAAATTTTTGCCAGATTTTCTAAATAAGTTAAAAAAGTGCTAGTTTTATCTTGTTTCACCTGCTCGACTTGCTCAGTATCCCCTTTACCTGTATGTGTTTCAGGTATGTGGCGACGGAGCGGGGGGCGATGGTGATGTACCCGGCGACCCTGCTGGACAAGGCGTACGACCCGGCGGGCCGAGACTGGTACCGCCGGGCCCTGGCCTACCCCGGCCGCGTGGTCCTGTCCCCGCCCTACCTGGACCCGGCTGGCGTCGGCTACGTGGTCACCCTCAGTCACACCATCTACCAGGGAAAGTCAGTCACTCAGTCTGAGCAAAATTGCATGAGCCCTGACCCAAAATATATACCGTGATTCTTTGTGACTATTGGCTGTACTCTTGATGCTTGCAATTTGTTCTTGTCGTACTGTAATCGTGTAGCCTTTTGTCTCAGGGTCCAGCATTTTTTGATCAGACTAGTATTTTATTAGCAGGGCTTCAGTCTTTCAATTTATGAATGAACGTAACGTAAAGCTAAATTCAGTTTATCCGGCATACTGGAAAACGGTCATACGGCTCAAAAGTGGGAATCACAGCTGTGCCTGCATGCCTGGCATAATATTTTCAGGCATTTGGTCCGGGGCCTCCCACCCCCTATTTTAGATTTTGTGCCCCACCCTCGGAGCCCAATTTTTTTTTCCGAAAGAATGTCTTATTGAATTTTTAGCTGTACCGATGTCGCTTTGGTAGGACATTTTGGGTCCGGTTTTGCTAAATTCTGTTTCCGTGTAGCTATAATAACGTAAAACGTAACGTTTAACGTATAAGAACCATTTTTTTGCCTAAAAATTGTGTTTTATAGTGCATTTGGTGCTCTCCCCCAATCGCGCGCCCTTCCATCTGCCAGCAAGCTATATGTCCGTGTTTGTATGCCCTGGTGCTTTGATGCAATATTTCAGACCGGCCTCAATGCACCAGCCGACAGACAAGGTGGCGGCGGTGATGGGGATCGACGTCCCGGCCACCTTCCTCTACCGCCTGCTGCTGAACGAGCTGAGCCAGTGCCGCGCCCCGGACATGTCCTGCTTCATGTTCCAGGACTGGGGATATCTGGTGGCCCACCCGGACAACACCGTGCCCGCCGGCAACAAGATACCCATTGAACTCTACCATCTCACTCATAAGGTCCGCTTAGGGCCTCATCAGTAGGGTCGATTCATACTTCAGCCGTAGGTCCGTTCAGCCGGTAGGATTATAAAATAATCACGCCGCTAGTACTGTTTTAGATCAGACTGTGGTGTGCTTTTTTTGTCATTTTTATACCGGCTTATTAAAGGTCATATTATGGCTGTAAGAATGAATTGACATTCGAGTATTTTTCTTCAATGTCTATTGACCAACGTATGTTGACATCAGAAAGAAAAATAAAAAAAAAAAAAAAAAAAAAAAAGTACTACCACCTTAATTGCCAGCGAACTTTTCATGCTCAGCGTTAACAAAGCCCTTGTGGGTTGCGATAAGAGGTCAGACGGTATTAATATAACAACGCATCTTGTCTGTCCGAAGTCTGAACAGTTTATGGATTACTACTGTGATGTGGGGTTGCACAAACATGTACATAGGCGTATCTTGTTTGTGCTAGACCTGTCTAACATACCAAAAGTCCACCTTCAAGCTTACTTGATCTTATCTAAGGTAGAGGAGCCTTGGGGAAGCAACATAAGCGCAAATAAGCTAAATTTATTGCAGAACCTTTATTTTCGATCTGGGTAGCCCCCCGCACCTTAATCCTTGTTCTTGTCCCGTTGTCCTCATCCTTGTCTGTTACTGCTGCAGGAGCCGCGAGTCACGAGCAGTATTCTGCAGCTGAGCAGCGACGGCGAGCTGGACCAGTTCCTGCAGAAGATTCTGTGCAACCGCTATACGGACGGGACGGTCCAGCGCTACTTCCAGTTCAACACCAGCTACTCCCGCGTCGTCAAACAAGTCCGCAAGGAGGAGAACTGCGTCAAGTATCAGGTTAGAAAAAAAACTGGGGTTGGGCTCAACTTTGGGCAAACTCTTTTGATCGATCAGCGTACATTGTTTTCGGGCCCATTCCTTAGTATGTATAGTTTCTGTTAGGGCCTTTTCATAAATTAATATTAAGTGCATTAGATTAACTAGATTAAGTTCATTACTCAGCATAGGATTAACTAATTTTGCAAGCAATATTTTATTGTAGATTTACACAATTTAGTCGTTCTACAAAATTTCATAAGCTTTCGTCTATCTCATGTTGAGTTACTGAAGTTAATCTAATTAATCTAATCCAGTTAATTTGTTTTATGAAAAGGTCCTTAGAACTTGAAAAAACACTAAATAGATTATCTTTTGTTTTTTCAAGTTCACTGCCCAAGTTCGATTTTTTTGTTTTTTTTGTTCAGATGACCCGCATCCCGAACACCAACGGTTTCCTGGGCCAGGTGAACAAAACGTGTCTCCGCGGCACGCGCTATTGCTGGTGCTCGCACAACGATCGCTTTTGCATCAACTGCGCCTCCACCGATGTGTCCGAGTGCGAGTGTCCCTGCGAGTGTCTGCTCAACACCTACGGGCCGCCCTCCAACACTTGCCATCGGGCCCAGGGCCAGGACCAACAGTAAGCCGACTGTCCGGTTCATCTGTGTCCTTTTGTCCTTTTGTCTGAGCAATAATTGCTAGAAAACAACTTATTGCCGGATCATGCGCGGGAAGTTTTGCAAAAAATGCTCAGGCAAGAGCTTGTGCAAGAAATCAGCCAAAAAGATTTTGCAAATTCTTCACATCAGCTGACGAAAATAATTTGTCCTTGTCCCTGTTTCTGTGTCCTTAAGGACAAGTATGAACCGGCTTTAGTGATCAGGTTCCATATGTGGTACGTATATACGTAAAGTCACAGTAGAGTAACTAACTGTGCTGTGTATTGGCCGGTTGTCCAGATCAAGTGCCAAAGGTGTGACAAATTTTCTCGTTTTTTGTCGCAATACGCGGCCTTTGGTTATTTGACGGAAATTATTTGACGGAAAATTGGCAGTTCTGGCCAATATGTCATAGCCCCAGTCTCATTCTGAACTATGGGATGGAACCCTGATCGGGATGTGAACCGATGTGTGGCCAGAACTAAACTCCTTGGGTAGAAACCTGTCCTGTGAATGCTACAGGTGTAGTTTATTATGTTTAGTCGGCCCACATGCTCGCCGCCCCAGGAGCCCCTCCGGCTGGCATACATCCCCACCGAGATCCTCAGCGATTCTCTGCCCTACTGCCCCCGACCCGCCTGTGCCGCCTACCACACACAACAGTATGACGCACCCAATATAGTTTGCAGAGGGTTCAGTAGTTTTTAGTTAGACTTAGGACAGATTACACTGTCCAATGTCTAACTGAAAACTGCTGAACCCTCTGTCACGACCAAAAAATGATTTTATTACAGATAAGCTCATACAGTGACTAAAAGAGACAATATTTTCGCATCATTATGTCGCGCTATCTGTCTTGTCGGTCATGGGCTAATAATAGTATATTGTATTCACAGAGTGATTGCTACGCTGCTGATTGGGTTATTTTATAGTATTAAAATGTGCCTAACACTTTACTTCAGAAGAAATTTAAAAACGTGTGAATGGAAAGGAGGTTGACAGATTATTGTAATGTATTGTAAAAGCCACACTCAAACTTCTAGTGGGTTTTATTGAGTATCTTTACATTATTTTTATCCTTGCTCTTCTTTATTGTAATGATGTTGTTTTTTAGGGCGTGCACGGGACTGGTGGGGTGCGAGTGGTGTCGTCTGGAGTCGGACGGACTGCACCCCTTGCAGACTGCCTTCTGTGCCGTAGTCACCGAGTGCTTCGGCGGAGTCAAGGGGTCATCGCCCTATGCGGAGAAAACCTATGGTTCGTCCGCCGAAACGGGGAGCCCCGATAGGGCTAGGACAGTATTAAGTGTCAGATGTAATCAGGCTGTAGGGCTAAGTTGGCCAAGACTAAGCCTGATATAATAATAGTAACGCTATGACTAAGCCTAAGCTTGAGCCTAAATCTACACCTAAGCCGGAATTGCAGTATTTCTGAAAACGCCCACGCACACACACACGCGCGTCTCTTTCTCTCTCTCACACACACAGGGAAAAAGACACGTCCACACACACACACACACACACACACACACACACACACACACACACACACACACACAAACACACACATACACACACACACACACAGAGAGAGAGAGACACACACATAGCCTTTATCGAAGGAAAGCCAGTGTGTTGTGTGTGTGTTTGCAGCGTCGAAGGCAGAGGAGCCTTTGGTGGCGTCGACGCCGGTGGGCCCAGTGGCGGGCGGCATCATGGCTCTGTTCGTGGTGCTGGTGGTGGGCGTGTACTGCTGCCGGCGACAGGTGCTGGCCCATCTGGCCAATCGCACGGCCGGCGTCTACGGGGGTCTGAGCACGGACTCGGGCACTCGGCTCCAGCCCAATGACTACGACCTGGACGCCAAGGAGGAGGAGATTCATTTCGATGACGGTACCGTACAATATGTTGTAATGGGGCAACATTTTGGGATGACCGGCCAAAAATACCCTAAATTTAGTAAAATTTTCTAAAACATGCCATTTTTTACGAATTTTGCCCAAATTTCGGGGACCATCTCCCCCGGCTTCTCGATTTGGGGGGTCCCGCAACCCCACCCCTCATACATATTATATATATGCGGTACAGAATATAAAGTCATATTGTTTTTACTTCGTCACACCCCTGATGCTCCATAGCGCTAAACAGAAATGAGCACCGCTGGATCGGTGACAGTGGGGCTTTACCTGCAGGGGTTCGGGGTAGATACTAGCACCTGCTCACGTTCTGGAGAAATTCCATAACTTTCCCCGGTTCCCCCTATACGACGTTTATATAGGCTCCCAGAAGAGTGTTTCCTGCTTTTTGCGTAGTAGGGCAGTACCGGTGTCGAGTGGTCCCCATGTGTTTTGAACTTAATAGCCGCAAAATTAACTTTACCCTTGCCTTCACCCGTGGGTAAGGATTGCCTTGCTTTACCAATGGCCAGAAGCGTAGCCCAAGGGGGGACGAAGGAAATTCCCTTCTTTGGGTTTTATGCTCCGGCCGGAATGACCAAATTGAGCCTAAAAGTCAAACGTTAAAATAAATTGCAATTGAGGGGGTAATTGCGTTTTTAGGTGTTTTTTTGGGAAGCCGTAGCTCAGCGTTTACAAATTCAAATCACAAGCGGTCTTTTGTGTTAAGTAGAATTATATTATCTTACCTAAATGTGTACTATGCATTGAAACTTAGCGTTTGATTTTGTTTCCAGTACACGTAAAGAAAGGTCCTTTCCTAAATATTAGGATTTTTTACAAAAAGTTTGCGCCACAGCTGTGGATCATACGATTACCTTTTGGGGCTGAAAGTTGGTAAGGTTTTTAACATGTTTAAAATCCCCAGGCATCTCCCCCACTTTTTTAATAACTAGTCAATTTACTGAGAAAATAGCTTAAATACAAACGCACCGAAAATTTACCATATTTTCTTGTAATTAAAGCCCTCTAAAAATGTCCACAGGTGAAATTTTGACAAAAGTGAGAGACATGCCTGGGGATTTTGACCACTGTACTGTGTCAAAAATTCGACCAAAAATTTGACCAAAATTTACCACCTTAAGTGCGTTTTAACTTTTTCAAAAAATCAAAAAAGTCATGCCCCTTTCCCGAAATTTATTCCTGTTAATTTATTTTAAAAAATCGATAAGTCATAATATTCACCCTCCCCGAAATTTTGTTTCTGTTCACTTATTTCAAGACAATCGAAAAGTCATTCCCCCTACGAATTTTTTTGTGGTAATGTTTTCAGGTGGCCACTCGAACAACCTCGTGCTGGCCTCGTTCGAGCGCGACAACCTGGAGTCCATCTCGGTGCTGAATCGGCCCCCCGCAGCCCGACGCGGCCCCCTCACCGAGTCCTCCGACCACGGCTATTCCACCATGACCCCCGCCGCCGACGACTCTGAACAGGCCACCACCATCCAACCTTTCGTGGCCCTGGACCGTGCTAAGGCTCACACCATTCTGTACGCACTACCCCCTCCCTAGTCCCTACCATTTTGAATGTTGTTGTGTGGTAGCAAGAGTACATCTGAATAGGTTGTAGCCTACAATCCTATTACGTACTCTTGGTGGTAGCATATTATCCTATTACGTACTCTTTTGCTGGTAGCAAGAGTACTCATAATGGATGTGGTTCACAAAGTGTTTTAAGTTTAGACTCGGTCTAAAACGTTCTAAAACGGGCTAAAAGAGTTAAATAGAACATCGTATATACTGATAACATTTCATGTTGTGTGTTTCATACGATCACGTGTTTGACTTAGACCGAGTCTAAGTTAAACGCGCTGTGTGAATTCCACAATCCCACCCAATGTTTTTCACTATCATAGAAGAAGAGTGAGACAATCTCCTGCTGATAGAAAGTGGGCAGATGCGCTCGTCGAATTTGGCTGTTTGTTTACTCAGAAGCAAGCTGCAACTCTGATTGGTCAAACGCTCGTGCACGTGCTCCAATCAGCAGTTAGGCAGCCATTGCAGCTATTGCCACGTGTGAGCTGATTGGCGCACGTGCACAGCAACTGGACTCGATTGGCCGTATACTTGATGTATAACAACTTGTGCCGATACGTTACGCTCTTTCTTTTCTGATACTTACCTACTGCATGCACAGTTTTACACATGGGATTAAGGGGAGGGGTCGGGGACCCCCCTTAAGATTTTTTATTTTGGTACAAGGGCAAGCAATATTAGCGCCGCGGTACAAGGGCTACAAACCAAATTTCTATAAAAGTTGCTTTTAAATATGGACATTTTTATCAAATTTATGCGATTTTCACTTATTTTTGGACATAATTTTTAAAAATCGCTATTTTTTTACGCAAAACAAGATATATATTTTGGCCACAAAAAATGGTAATTTTTGGTAAATTGACTTGGTACAAAGGCAGTCGAAAAGGTTGATACATGACCCCCCTCCCCAGATTAGATCCCCGTGGTAACGTATGACTCCAAACAATAAATTAGTGTAATACATGCGGGTGCAATTTACGTTGTTGGGATTATTCTAGTGACTTTGATTTCAGACAAAACGCAGCCAAAGCGGGGGGCCCAGACTGCTCGCTACTGGCCGGTCAGCCGTGGCTAGACCACCCGACTCAGTCCCCCGGCAAGACCCCCCCGGACGGCCCCCCTCCCGGCCAGACCAGTCTCCAAGACCTGTCCACCCCCCGCATTGTCACCACTGCGCAAATACATGAAGTGGACGCCTGACTGCCATATTAACATGACGTTCAGGTCGTCGCGCATCACTTTGAAGGTGGATTGCACGAAGGGGGTTTTGCTAACCTGTGGTTCTATGCACATAATTTTATTACGAAATTGCCTGAGCGGGAGCCTGATTCGTTACGAATTTTGTAGATTTTCTTAAACCGTCGTTTTAGCTAAAACCATGGTTTAGCAAAAACACCTTTGTGGAATACGCTCCTACTGTCAATATATTTTTAACACATGTCTGACTGCTGTCCACTTCTGATCACTGTGTGCTTGAGCTTACTGTCTGGTATCACTGGCGTAGATTAGACATTTAAGCCAGTTCATACTTGTCCTTGTCCTTGTCCCTACCGTTTTGTCCTGAAACGATAACTACATACTACTAGTTTTTAGAAAAACTGCATAGCCAAATATGGCAATTTTTTTGCATGATGATAGCTTAGCTCACTTCTAGAACGTATACAAATAACGCTTTTTTCAATTTTTCAAAGCACTTACCCGAAATTCGTCCTTGTTCCTGTTTCTGGCCTTGTGTCCTTCAGGAATAATATTAACTATTAACTGGGCTTTAGCGTTGTTTTTGCGAAGAAGGAGACCGTTTCTGTAATGAATTCCACAGTTTTAGATCGAGTAAGCAGGTAAACTAAATAGACTGAAGAAGTTAATATAATAGGAAGTGACTTATTTTGAAATGTCCGCAAAGTAGTTTCGGCTGCAGAGTTATCCTTTTATCCATTCAATGAATTTGCATAAAATGTATGGTTTGGGCATTTACGTGGTGGACTGCACCAGCCAACACCTAATAACTGAAGTTTAGCTTTAGCTCAGACTTATTACACTTATTTGTCGCTGTCCACTATATAAATGCTGTATTTTTGTCAAATCCGTTTTTTGTGTTTTCGTTTATTTTATTTTTCTGTCACACAGTCATACTGTAAATGTGCAGATCGTGTGTATATTCTATGCTTCTTAATTTCTGTGTCTAGCACTACTTCTTACTCAGTGAATACTGGTTCAGTTATGGGGCTATATTTTGAAAAGCACCTATTAGTAAGTTATAAAAGTGTTAATTTCACTAACTGATGAAAGCCAAGAATAATAGAGTATATAATAGTAGAGTATAGTATAGTGTATGACTTTATAGGAGAAGAGTGAGACACTTCTGCTTGTTGCGCGGCCGCCTCAGCGGCTGTGTGGCCTAACGGTTAAGGCTTGTGACTGCGAAACACAGGTTAGGAGGTTCGATTCCCATCAGCTCTGAAATATTTGCAATTTTTTTCTGACATCGAAAGTAGAATAAAGTTTTTGGTCTGTGTTTCTTTGCATGATATAAAAATCAAATGTTATAGCATTCTAAATCACCGGTCAATTCTTAAATTGTATGTACTTACACATACGTAAAACGTAATCGTCGAACAGACTTTCAGACTCATTCAAAACTCATTGAAAATGAAAAACTAAGTAGTAGGTACTGACAAAAAATTATGGTGCGTGCCGCGCCTAATTTTACCGATACGTTAAAATAATACTTTATTGTGGTCACGTCGAATTATGTGCCCTCGTCAACCGAAGTGCTTGTTTGTGTTATAGTGCAGACAGATGCTATCTGCGTGCGTTAGAACACAAGCAGGAAGGAGAGTGTCTCACTGTTCGTGAGTAACACTAAGACACTATTAAGTGCTCACGCTAAAACTAATGTGTAAGCTGAGGTGGCAATTTTTCTTCTGGTTGCAGCATAATCTGGTTTTCCAAAAATAAGGTCAATAACTTTTTGCCATTCACTCATAACTTTTAAGTTTAGGAATTTAGCAGTCTTATAATATAATCGAGCTTTCTGTACGTGTTTAATATAATAGTGTTATTCTGTAGATATTCTATAATGTGAATATTATTTTAATTATATATACATTTTACAATGCATTTCGTAATGGTATTACTGTAATTTTGCATTTAAATTTCTTGACCAAGCTGGGAGACCAACTACAATAGATTCTAAAATGGATTGAACGGATTAGATTAAAAATTGTTTTGCCTTTTGCCTATAATTCATGACATCGACTGTTTTTATCGTGAAAAACTTGCCATAACAAATACTTAAAATTATGTGTGCACAAAATTGAGTTAAAGTTTATTTCATGATCAGATAAGTTTATGAGTTTTTAATCCAACCAATTTTAATCTAGACCAATTTTAATCCATCTTAGGAAGTCATGCACACGGGGTCTCGGTGCCGGATTTTCGAAATTTTAGGAGAGCTTGTCGCGGGGCTTGGAACTGACGGCAAAGCGAAAATTTCCAATTTGTGACTAAAAATGGGAAATTTTTTGCAAGATTTGAATATTTTTAGCAATATTTTCACTTTTTGCTCATTTTTAAAGCATTTTACAGCTATCTGGGACAATTTCGGGCACCATTTGTCTGCACCAGAGGTGGCTTGTCCCGATGGTTTAAATCTGAGGGGGGGCTTGTCCCGGAATTTTGGGCTTGCCCCTCCTCTCAGACACATCTGTGATTCCAAGTGTTTATAAGTAATATGTGGATTTTGTGAAGATGGCCTCTGCCTAAGCACAAACATGATTGAATTCAGACATTAAAATAGTCAATAAACACATCGCTCTCTATTATTTTGTAATGAAGTCTGTATATTAGGTTATGCAAGGTTTGTAATCTTTTATAATTATTCACCTTCGTATTATGTGTTTCAACTACTACTATTTAACTACTAAAAGACTATAATTGTTTTTAAACTATAGTAATTTTTGGTAAATTGTGTATAATTCTTTTTTTGTTGTTGTAGATACTCGGCCAACTTATATATTCTCTTTGCAGCTTTTGTAATAGCTGTCTAAACTTGCTTTTGGTGCTTATTTGCCGCTTTTTTGTTTTAGTTTTTGTATTTGGCTTATTTTATTTGTTGCAATAATGTATTTCTGTTTTTGTACTTAACATACTTTTTTCCGTTTATTCAAAAATTATGTTGGGTTTTACATGTTTTAGTAGATTTCTAATTTTTATTAAGTCATACAGTCGTAAGAGTTACACTATCAAATAAACTTTGTTAATGCTTTATTTCAGGTGAGGCTAAACCTCACTTGTAATCAAAACATGCCTAGATTCTTCAGAGGGCGACGAAGCGTAGAAATCAAGCATCAAAACCCGATTAATAGTCGTCCTCAAGGACTGTTCCTGTCCCGCAGCCCCTTGGCATAATTTGTACACCAATGGACTCCTCTTAAACTCAGGACTTGAAAAGTGCTAAATTTGTAAATTTGAAAAAAAAACGGGTTTTTGTTTCCTGCGATGCGGAAAGTGTTCTGGAAACGATTTCTCCAGTTCTGAACCGCTACAATTCAAAAAACTTGAAAATTGTAAATTTCATGCTTTTTTTTTAAATTTGTATTTTTGAAGACTTGATGTCAAGAAGCGAAGTCTAATGTTGCAAAAGTCATGTAAATTGGCTTAGTGAATTTCAAATTTGGGTCTAGGGGGAATAACGGAAAAGCCCCATTATGTTTTTGGCTTTTCGCTGCTTGTAGGGACGAGTGTGAACCAGGCTTTATCGTGTACTCTTGGACTGTTATGACTAATCATGTACTCTTCCAATTAGTATGATCAAGAGTACATAATAGGAAAGAGTATGACACTCTTCCCTATCCTAGGGCCTATTCCTTTACCGGATTAAAAGGACTGGACTTATTTTAGTCCGAGGTTTTGGAATGCCAAATCGGACTAAACGGACTAAACAAGTTAAAATAAGTCAGCGGCTTAATTTTTCAGATCTGGAAACATTTTCCTGTGGCTACCCCTTGGTCTAAACGGACTTAACATACGACGCTTAATATTAGCGTGCACACTAAAGTGAGATTCTGTCAATTTTTTTCCGAAAACAACTTTACCGTGGTTGTTTAGTTACCAGTAAGCACAGTACACACACAAAAATGTATGTTTGTGATTAGGTTTCTTATTCAAGATTATCTTTCAAGTCTGTCAGTGTGATCATTGTTATATTTTATTCTTTAGTATTAGTGTTTGGCTGGTCAACTCTTTTATGCCAAATTGGTGGCTTCACATATATACTTAACTGTAATTTCCAATTAGTATGACTTTAGCTAAAAATAAAAAAATCTGTGAAAGTTGAACTAAACGCACTACTCAGAACTATGCGGACACGTCATGTAGTTCGGTAGATGAGAAGGGCAGACTCTACTCCCAACTAAAATTTAGTCCCAGGGGATTGAGGGGGCCCCACTAAAAGGGGTGTCACGCCGGAGGCAAAGAATGAACGAGTGTCACGGCGCGCAGGTCTAATTTTTGAGCCAAAAACCCTTTCTATCTTGGGTGTATATATTTTAGCAGAACATTGGTAATTCCAATACATCTGAGCGATTTTGAACTAAATTCGGCCAAACAGTGTCAAAAGTTGCTATTTTCTGGCAAGAACAAGGATAAATTGCGTCTGCTTTGGACATAGGTCAAAATTTCACAGTATTTAAGAAGACACGGTCCCACACCCACACAAAAGGAGGAAAGAACCACGAATGTAACCAAAATTGCCGTGATGTAGCTGTTCGTTATATATACATATAGGTGTCTGACCATGGTCTTGTAATTTTACCTAAACATGTGTCAAAAAAAACGTAAAAAATGACCTAAAAAGTCATCAAATCAAAAGGTAAAAAAATGGCAAAAAATGACCCAAAGTCTCGGCTTTGGCGGTCTCGGAATTTTGTCTCGGTCTCGGCACTCTCGGTTTCGTGGTCTCGGTCTTGGTCGCGGAAAAAAACCGAGACTTCCATCCCTAGGGGGCACCCCCCCCTCAAATCCGGGAAGTGTCTTGATTTCAGGGGAGGGGGTACCCCCCTCGTTTCAGCACACTGCCAGCATGAACTCTGTGGTGAGCTGGTAACGTGCTGAAACTAGGGGGGGGGGTTACCCCCCCCTGAAATCAAGACACTTCCCGGATTTGAGGGGGGGGTCCCACCCTGAAATCAAGACATGTCTTGATTCCCCCCTGAAATCAAGGCGTAAAAGCGCTATTTCGGCCGGAGCATCGTCCGGGCCGATAAGAGTGTCATACTCTTCCCTATCATGTACTCTTGGTATGATTTGTGTGAGCGCTGCTCACGTTTACATTTGTTCTCGATTTGGAGAAGTTACTTGGAGAAATTGCTTTTGCTGATTCATCGCACGTATATATTGACGTCAGTTTGGGTTTGTGTGGTGTGGATATTTTTATAAATGGTCTCAGGGAGAGTGTATTATGGCAATTATACTTTTTGCTGTTGTGTAAACTTTTTAACTGCGTTTCGTGGGTTTTTATTTTAGTTATTTTATTCTCACCATATATCGTGATTATGTATGTCATGAATGACGGTAATGAAATTCTGAGTATTCATTCTTTAATGTTATAACTGTAAAAAATACAATTTTCTTTTCAGCTTTTTTTATTTCGTAATTTGGTTCAAACGTTTCAAGACTGACTAGTGACAGGTTCGTTACGCAATCCAACTAATTATTAAAAAATTACTAGCCACATTGTTTTCCATAATATATTCAAGACGACTACTTTTAAAATTGAGATAATTGAATACCTGCCCGTGTTTGTTGTATGTATATATATAACTGTTTTGATGTTTTTATTGTTCACCCTGTTTGCTCTCCTCACCATGATTTGTCTATGTTCCTTACTTTAACCTTAGTTACAAGTAAAATACTGCTGTCAGTTTGTCTCTTCCTTCTTCGTGCGCCAGATATTAGTCTGACAAACAAGCAGCAATTTTATGCAAAATTAATGTTCTTATCCATGGCCATGACCACCATGGCACCAGTAGCAGTAATTCTTAGTGCAAATCGTATTCGGCAGAGTTTAAATCACTTAGAAGAAATTGCTTCAAAGGAAGTTAGACCTGTCGCTACGTACCTATTTATTTTTAACACCAGGAAAATTTTTTTGGTATTACTGGTAAAGTGCTGGTAATTTTATGCCTTTGTTCACAATCCAAATGATTATAAACCGTTAGTTGTTTCGAAAATATAGTTTTTTTGCCTTTGAGAAAAACATTAAGTAATATATTATTATGTTGCAAAAATAATTTTTTATTTTCAAAAAAATATAAGGATAAAAGCGTTGGGCCTTACGTCCGCGGTTCCCGTGCCGGTGTTAACCAACTAAAATTTTGCCACAGCCCCAAGTTTCTCAGGGCTCATTTTACGAGGGTTTCTATTGGCTTAAATGTATCAATATTTTTACACTCTCAAACATGCAGAAATATCCAAGGATATTGCAGGCTTAACCAAACAACTTTAGTTCAATAAAAATAGCCTAACACACCTCAAAGACTGTCCTGACTTCCTGAGGAAGACCCGGCTTTATCCTCCTCAGCCTACATACATTATGTACTTGGTTCTTTGGGACAAAGCTTTGCAATTTTTGGTAACGAAGGCACCAACCAGCAAACTCTTTAGCCATGTCATAATGCATGGATATTAAAATTTTACGGTCATGTCTAACCCACAAGCATGCAGCAATCGATGAATACAGCCTGAAAACAACTATTGTACACTTTGGGCTAGTTTGTTCTAATTAAAGACCTATATTGCGAAATTTTCGGCATTTTAGAGCCAAACAAAACCAGCAAAAGGGTGGATATTTGCCCTTTTCTAACAGGTTTAGATACAACCTTTTAGATTCTTTTTAAGACAGCCTAAATCAAGCACCAATCAAATGTTGAATAGTTTTTTCAAATTTTTGCAGCTACCGCCTATTTGCCCTTTACTTAGTTCTGGGTAGAACTGTACACTTTTTCGGAGCTTTTTTTAAACAAATATTGAGCACATATAATTAATAATTAATTATATACTTTTTTGACATAAAAAGTGTCGGTCAGAAAAAACTTAACTCATTGTGCCTTAGAAAACAGAATAAAATAATATTTTTTCATCTCGGCGCTACAGTAACCTAAACTTTTAGCATCAACAAAAAAAGCTAGCTAATGGCCGCCCGGGCCAGCTTACACACAAAACACGATCACACACAACACTAAAATTGCACACAGACACGCACACTCAGTTTCCCCAGCGAATACACGTAACACGTGTAATTCGCTAGAGAAAATCAAATGTAAGGTCCTGTCGCTACTGTGGTAGCGACAGGAAAAAAGGTTGCGCCACTTCCTTATTTCAGTGGCATGACTTCTGCCACTCTTGATAGTCTATCTTGCGTTTGTGAAGCGTATAGTGTTAAAATTGCCGAAATGTATTCTTTTCGTAAGGAGATCACGTTTCGTTTTCTGAAAGGGTGCATCTTTTTTTTGTCAGACTTGGTGATTTTATGAATAGTGTTTGTGACCGGCCGAAATTTTCGGCCGGCCGGCCGAAAAAAGCCGGCGCCGGCCCGGCCGGCTAAAGTCAGCCGGCCGGTCAAAATTGGCCGGCAGGCCGGCCAACCAGATTCAACCGACTGACAAAATTAGGCCGGCATAACAATCCGGCAGGTTAAGTTTATGCCAAAATGACACTCTGGGTCTGGACTTGCATCAATTGGTTTTATCCAAAAATTCGGCCGCTCCCGCCGGCCGGTTTTCACGGGCCGACAGGCCGGCCGGCTTTTAGGTACCGGCCGGCCGAACTTCTTTGCCGGCCCGGCCGCCGGCTTTCGCGGCCGGTGTCACGGTGTAAATTTTCCCCCGGTGTAAATTTTCCCCCGGAAAAATTACCCCGGTGTAAATTTTCCCCCCGGAAAATTTGCACCGGGGTAGATTTTCCGGGGGGAAAATTCACACCAACCATATAATTTGACTATATTTTGAACGTATTTTTTTCACAACTGGCTATTTTGGCGATAAATATATTTTTATGTATTTTTATTTATTTGTTTTTAATATTTTTAATTTGCACCGTGGTAGCTTTTCCGGGGGGAAAATTCACACCAACCATATTCTTTCACTGTTTTCGTATTTTTTCAAAACTGGAGATTATACCATATCAAGATTGCTGTTTATACCAATTGTTTATGTTTAATGTTTATACCGCGACGATAGTTTGGCTGTTACAGCCAAGTCGCCTGGGATCGGCACGTGCCGCTGCGACTCATCGCCAGGGGCAATTTTGCCGACTTTAAGGGTCTATTCTTCATTTACGGACATTGGGACAAACGGATGAAAGGACGTCCCGATATGCTGAATGTCAGAACGGCTGTTCGATTCATACTTTCGGTATTTTAAGGCATACGGACAAACAAAGTATGAATCGCACCTTTGTCCGTCTATATGTCCGTACTTCCGTATGTGTAATGTTTCATTTTAATGTTTTAATCAAAAGTGAAATGATTGAAACAAATAGTTCTAATTCCGCTGGTAGAGTCATCTGCTGCGCAGTTCTGAGCATTGAAGAGTCTGACCTGAAGGGCTTAGACTTGAGGTTAATTTTTGCGTTTTAAAGGTTTCCGTCAGGGCAGCACATTTTGAGCCTAAAATATGCCCTTAAGGCTAGATTCATACTTGTATACGGACATTGGGACATACGGGCAAACGGACGAACGGACATCCGGACAAAATGAACGGCAGAACGGCCGTTTGATTCATACTTTCGTCCGTTCAGCCGTGTGCCCGTTTGCCCTTCAGCCGTATGTCCGTTCATCCGTACTAAACGGCATATTTGCTCTTTGTCCGTATGTCCGGCAAAGTTGAATTCAGTTCAACTCTGCCCGAAACTGTAGGGCATACGGACAAACGGACATACGGCTCAACAGTATGAATCGACCTTTGTCCGTATGCTCGTACATCCGTATGTCCGTACGTCCCAATGTCCGTTTGCCCTAAGAAGTATGAATTGAAAAAACGGACGAACTGTGCTTTGTCCGTGTGCCCTGTGTCCGTTTGCCCTAAGAAGTATGAATTGAAAAAACGGACGAACTGTGCTTTGTCCGTGTGCCCTGTGTCCGTTTGTCCGTATGCCCTATTGAAGTATGAATCAACCCTAAAACTGGAAAGTGGAGGGGGCTTCGGGTCTTATCCAAAATTGGATTTATCGGATTGGATTTAACTTTATTTCGTCCATAACACAGCGTCAAATAAACCTAAACGTAATTTACTGAAACTTTGAATACACAGAAATGATATATGTAAACCGTGTAGGGCGAAATTTCATCCGGCAATTTTCATTTTGTGCTGTGTTATTAGCAAAATTATTTTAAATATAATCCTTTAAATCTAATTTTGGATACGGCCCTTAGAGAATTACATACATATGTGTGTGCCGGCTTTCACTTGCCTCATCGGTACACAGTGACAGTACAAGAGGCTATAGGCTATAACACTGTTCAAGGCCCGATTTATCGAAGCTAAAAATTCGTCGTTAGAAAAATTTTCAACCGCAAACATTTTCAACGACGACCACGGACCACTGGCTATTGTCCTGTATATAATTCTGTGTTGCGGTCAGCGTTTGCAAATGTTTCAATAAATCTTAATTTTCGGCATTGAACATTTTGCTTCGAAAATTAAATAAATTTAGCGCCAAAATCGCCATTTTTGAAAAACTTTCAAAACAGTCAAATTATATGATTGGTGTTTATTTTACCCCCGGAAAATCTAACCCGGTGCAAATTTTCCGGGGGGAAAATTTACACCGGGGTAATTTTTCCGGGGGGAAAATCCACAGGGGGGAAAATTTACACCGTGACACCGGTCACAACACAAACACTATTTATAAAGCCATGGTTTTAAGTACGTTTTCAAATGATTTCATTATATATATGCAAATCCTATGAAAAATTTCACACCTTTTTAAAGTATTCATTAAATAAAAGTATAGTATCGTTTCAATTTCCAAGTGTTCGCCGTTTTAAAACAACTAGGTATAGGAAATGATCGCCATTAAAATTGTCGTCGAAAATTTTACCAGTTTTGAGTCATTTTCGCAACCGCAGGTACCAGTCAACCTAATAAAATTTAAACGCTACCCATTGACCCTACGGACTACGGTCAGGGGTGGACGCGGGTCGTGTGTACTCGCGGGTTTTTATTTCCGACCCGCGAAACCTGAAAAAATTACCACGTCGGACTCCAATTTAACAAAATTTTGAGTACTGCGTAATACATTCGTTTCAAGTGGCAAAGTGAACAATGTGCAAGTTATACATGGCATCAGCTAAAAATAATTGATCATCATTAGGTAGCGGGCCGGTTTTTATGGCACGGTTTGGGTCGCGCGTCACCCACGAGTGTAGAGCCGCGGGTTGGGTTGGAAAATTTCAACCCGCGTCCACCCTGCCTCCGTCGAATCTACGACCTGAGCCCGGATTTTTAACTTTACTGAAGTCTTTCTTGGTTTTGCCAAGCATTTCCGGACTAATTGTGCCCTCTTTCCAATGCGTACCTACTCCGCTGCTCGTAACAGTAGACATTACACAAAAGTATGTAAAAATGATTTTATTAAATCGCCGCCAAAATAAATTCAAACGTTCTTATGTATACAATATATACAAGAAGAATTAGTACTGAATTATACACTCACACCAAAAGGACCCATTGTCGCATTAATAAAGCAGAGAGTGCATCACTTCAGATCACTCAATCATTCTGACTACCATATAAATTTACATGGGTTTTAACGTTAAGGGGGGCTACCTGTATAAGTAAAAATTACCAATTTCGCTTCGTGAGCTACCTTCAAAGCATTCTGGGTGGGGGTGAAGCATCTGTCTGGGGGGGGGGGTGAAGATGCTTTCTGGGGGGGGGGGGTGAAAAAAACCCCCCCACGCCCATGTATGGCCCCAGGGAAGGCGCATCGCAGATGTAATTTTTACTATGGCCTCCCAAAAATTCAAATTTACGTGTAAATCATAGGCGCAAAAACAGTTTTTTGTGCTCACAAAGCGTTCCTTTACTCTAAATTTTTGTTAATACTGACGTAGCTGATTTTTACATGATTCGATAGCCTAATGTCATATCTCAACTTCCATGACCCATTTTTTTAAATTTTTGCCAATGGCCTGAGCAGTGACGCAAAAAGTAAAATCACTCAAATTTGGCGGGCACAAAAAACGGCTATTTTTTCACATTTCGCCCTCGATTTTAGAATTGAAAATACCTTTGAATTTTGACCTGGGTAGCCCCCCCTCCGCTAATTGCATCATACTGTCTTGCATGTTTTATTTTTTTATTATATTTTTTTGCAGCCAATAGAACAGCAGGAATAACTTAACCGTGCAATGAAAGGTCCCAAAGGTTACGTGAAGTCGCATCATGTATATAACTGTTTTAGCTCACAATAATATTTGGTAATGCTGAAAACAACCCGAGCTAGTTGCCCAATTGTAAACCAGGGCCTTCTAAAATTAGTAATAATCTGTTTCATGTACAAAGACAAGCTGCACGACATTTTTCCATAGGAATTAACAATCGTCATATTTACATACCTGACTTGCTAGCTCCGTTTCTGAAACAATTATTCGCTCAAAGTTGATATGAAAAGTTACATTTGTTGAACCCTGCTTTATGCCCACTTCACACTGCGGTTTAAGGTTTATGGTTCAAGGTTTAAGGTTTAAGGATTAAGGTTTATGGTTTAGTGTTTTATTCACACTGCGGGTTTAAGGTTTAACGGACGAATGTTGGTGGGCGAAGCTATAATTTCAGCCAATAGAATGCTTGCCCGCCAAAAAAGTATATAGGTGGGCGGGAAAATGACAATTTGAATTTAAAACTGTTCATAGGGGGTGTTACGCAAGCTAACATGTTCCAACAGCCAATGTTCGATCTGTTTTCAGTACGGAAACTTCAAGTACATTTAAACTGTGTATATAAATGATAAATTCGGTATTCAAATATACATATGTACGTATTGTATTAGTGCATTTGCCGGTATGCTGAGCACTTTTACAGTAGAATTCGTATTGATGCCCCCCCTACGCCAAAAAATCCTAATACAGTGTGCGTCCCAGTAAGGTGACTAGGCCCAACAATGTGGAGTATGAAAACATTTCACACGGTGACTGGCATTGCTGCTTACGCGATGCTGCATAGTGATTGGCTAAATGCAGAAGCTCCGCCTACAAGTCGCAGCTGATTAGCTGAATCCTTAAACCTTAAACCAAAAAGGTGAAATTTTTCAACTGCGTTAAACCTTAAACCATAAACCTTAAACCTTAAACCATAAACCTACCCCGTGGGAATGCGCAATATGCTCATCTCATGTTTACGTTAAACCTTAAACCTGCAGTGGGAAGCGGGCATTAATGTAAGCTGTTTCTTAGATCCATTTAGTTTTCACCAATTAAATTCACTGAAGTCTCAAAAAGCTAACGTAGGCTACGTCCCTGCTACATGAACAATGGCATCACGTGCTTATAATGGGGACTGCTATCAAATTCGAATAGGGTTTGATAGTTACAGATATACAAGGGGTGTAAGCCTTTCTGAACAAAATTTAATGTTTATTAAAGTTTTTCTGGCCCAGAAAACTTATTAATTTTATAAAATATTTTCTTCTATTTTATCAAAAAATTTGAAGTAAAAAAATAATTTGTGAGACCAACTGAAAACAAAGAAGCACAGCATTACAATGAAAAATGTGTGTCCACACCGCAGGGGTCAGCTGCTATATCTGAAAAATGTGTGTCCACACCGCAGGGGTCAGCTGCTATATCTGAAAAATGTGTGTCCACACCGCAGGGGTCAGCTGCTATATCTGAAAAATGTGTGTCCACACCGCAGGGGTCAGCTGCTATATCTGAAAAATGTGTGTCCACACCGCAGGGGTCAGCTGCTATATCTGAAAAATGTGTGTCCACACCGCAGGGGTCAGCTGCTATATCTGAAAAATGTGTGTCCACACCGCAGGGGTCAGCTGCTATATCTGAAAAATGTGTGTCCACACCGCAGGGGTCAGCTGCTATATCTGAAAAATGTGTGTCCACACCGCAGGGGTCAGCTGCTACATCTGAAAAATGTGTGTCCACACCGCAGGGGTCAGCTGCTACATCTGAAAAATGTGTGTCCACACCGCAGGGGTCAGCTGCTACATCTGAAAAATGTGTGTCCACACCGCAGGGGTCAGCTGCTATATCTGAAAATGTGTGTCCACACCGCAGGGGTCAGCTGCTACATCTGAAAAATGTGTGTCCACACCGCAGGGGTCAGCTGCTATATCTGAAAAATGTGTGTCCACACCGCAGGGGTCAGCTGCTACATCTGAAAAATGTGTGTCCACACCGCAGGGGTCAGCTGCTATATCTGAAAAATGTGTGTCCACACCGCAGGGGTCAGCTGCTATATCTGAAAAATGTGTGTCCACACCGCAGGGGTCAGCTGCTACATCTGAAAAATGTGTGTCCACACCGCAGGGGTCAGCTGCTATATCTGAAAAATGTGTGTCCACACCGCAGGGGTCAGCTGCTACATCTGAAAAATGTGTGTCCACACCGCAGGGGTCAGCTGCTATATCTGAAAAATGTGTGTCCACACCGCAGGGGTCAGCTGCTACATCTGAAAAATGTGTGTCCACACCGCAGGGGTCAGCTGCTACATCTGAAAAATGTGTGTCCACACCGCAGGGGTCAGCTGCTAAATCATGAGATTGTGGGTCCACACCGCTGGGGTAAGCTGCTACATCTGAAAACTGTGTGTCCACACCGCAGGGGTCAGCTGCTACATCTGAAAAATGTGTGTCCACACCGCAGGGGTCAGCTGCTACATCTGAAAAATGTGTGTCCACACCGCAGGGGTCAGCTGCTACATCTGAAAAATGTGTGTCCACACCGCAGGGGTCAGCTGCTACATCTGAAAAATGTGTGTCCACACCGCAGGGGTCAGCTGCTACATCTGAAAAATGTGTGTCCACACCGCAGGGGTCAGCTGCTACATCTGAAAAATGTGTGTCCACACCGCAGGGGTCAGCTGCTACATCTGAAAAATGTGTGTCCACACCGCAGGGGTCAGCTGCTACATCTGAAAAATGTGTGTCCACACCGCAGGGGTCAGCTGCTACTACTTATATATGTGTGTCCACACCGCAGGGGTCAGCTGCTACATCTGAAAAATGTGTGTCCACACCGCAGGGGTCAGCTGCTACATCTGAAAAATGTGTGTCCACACCGCAGGGGTCAGCTGCTACATCTGAAAAATGTGTGTCCACACCGCAGGGGTCAGCTGCTACATCTGAAAAATGTGTGTCCACACCGCAGGGGTCAGCTGCTACATCTGAAAAATGTGTGTCCACACCGCAGGGGTCAGCTGCTACATCTGAAAAATGTGTGTCCACACCGCAGGGGTCAGCTGCTACATCTGAAAAATGTGTGTCCACACCGCAGGGGTCAGCTGCTACATCTGAAAAATGTGTGTCCACACCGCAGGGGTCAGCTGCTACATCTGAAAAATGTGTGTCCACACCACAGGGGTCAGCTGCTACATCTGAAAAATGTGTGTCCACACCGCAGGGGTCAGCTGCTACATCTGAAAAATGTGTGTCCACACCGCAGGGGTCAGCTGCTACATCTGAAAAATGTGTGTCCACACCGCAGGGGTCAGCTGCTACATCTGAAAAATTACCCAAAAAAACATGCCACACACCACAGGTAAGGTTAAGTTAAAGTCGTCTTCAAGGTTACCATTAAGATTTCAGTCAAAGTGCTTCAATTTTATTCGCAGCTGAAGATAATGAATTCTGCAAATCTTAAACCACAATAATCGACGTTAGCTTTGTTTTCAGCTTTAACTTTACCTTTACCAACATAATTAACTTTACCTTAACCTTACTTGTGGGTAACGTTAGCCTAACTTGACCTTGACCCATGAATAATTTGGAGAATACGGCCGGCCCCTGGTAATCTAATCTAACCTTTTTTGTTGCTGTAGAACGTCTTTAAACAAACCATAAACGGCATGTGGGAAACTGTGCAGGGTCACAGGGTTTGATTATATAAATAAGCAACTGCTTGCGCGGATTACACACAACCCGTAGTAATACAGTACGCACACGATATACCACAATATACACAGTATATAAATAACACAACAAACTATATAGCAACAACTTGAACAAAGTTGACATTCTTAATCCTACTTACTGAGGTTTCATCCGATTTCGAAGTCCATATACAAAAATCGAATAAACTTTTTTTGCATAAAAAAATCGATGAAATGCGTATGTAGCTATACGCAGACTGCAGACAGATAAGAAATCAAATTCTTACCTAACCTATCAGTTATCTTTAAAAAAACCGTCCCCAAAAATGATATACTTTCACAAACATTAATTGAACAAGCATGCTACGTAATCAAACGTAACAAGATTAAACTATCGTCAAATGTTTGTAGTTCACAAAACACACTGTGACCGCGGGTTTTCTTAGTCACCATTTCCCCAAAAAGTCTTGCAGATTCACTCACCTTTATATTTTCCTAACCATAGATGTACCTACATGGTGGGGTATGGGGGGAGGGCAAGCCCCCCCACCCCCGATTTGAGACTCCGAGACAAGCCCCAGCTCAATTTTGACTAATGATCCCTCCTTGGTGATGAAAAAAAGTGACCGAAACCTCAAATTTTGCCCTAGATCAATGTAAAATGCTTCAAAAGTGATCAAAAAGCAAAAAACACCCATTTTTACGAAATTATGTTTGCGTTGTTGTGGGTTCCAGACCCCGAAACGTCGGGACAAGCCCCCCGTAAAATTTCAAAAAATCCTGGAACAACCCTTCTGAGACTTCGTGTACGTTATGTTTTTAACTGCTCAGAAAATTATTTTTGGTGCCATAAAAATAAATACCAACTTTTCAGAATAGCGAAACTTTTCAAGATATGGTTTCCCGTACTTGAATTTTCTAATTGAGTGACAACTATAATCAACTCGCCATAAAATATTCTCGCAATTTTGCTACTTCGCGAGGGTTGACAAGAACCATTTCTATAAACCTAATCACCAAAATTTGTTGCATAATACAATATTATTTAATAGTAAACTATTTATTCTTGCAATAATCCACTAATTAAAACATACCAACAAAATATACGTTCACAGCCGAACATAATATAGTTACACAACAAAGTACAATTCTAAAAACACTAGCAGTTTTTTCAGTTTTGAAAGTGGGAAGAGGCACTTTTATCTGCATTACGTGTATATATTTTGTTTTTTTACTCAATAAAGCTAAAGCTCAATACCGGAATCATTAAATCGGGGGGAGGACCGCAAACGTGGGGGGGGGCAACCAAAAGTGAGGAGCCATCCGCCCCCCCCCCCCCGAAAAAAATGCCAGATACATATGTACCTACATAACTAATTACAAGGTCAAGTCATGGAGATGTCCGACCGTTAGTAAATCAAAAACCAATTCCATATAATAATTCCATGCTCAGATTTTATAGCTGTGTCTTTTGATGCAACTGTTTTGCTTAGCATTCATGTTCAGCTTAACATTAACTTTTATGTCAAATTTGTGACGTTGCATTTGCTCAGTCCACCCCTCTCTGACACATTACGACACGGCATTGCGACTCAAAGCCAAATCATGAAACGGAATAAAGATTACATGAGGGAATAGGTTTTTCCCCGGAACCCCCACCCACCCCCAAGGATCTTCCCATGTCTGATATTTAGTAAAATTTCACTGCCTTCGATTCCACTTTCTCTAAATCCCACACACCACATGCAAATATTAAAATATTAACGGGCGTAAAAGGCAAGTGGAAATTACTCAAAACATATACGTACGTATACTGGCTATGCGTACGTAGTGATAAATATTATAAACAGCTTTGTGGAGTGTATATAACATCCTCTGCGTTGCAACTGAGTGTCGTTAATGTGGAGCGAGCAGTTATATATTTCTTTGAGGCGCGCGCCTGCAAAAAACGACTTCACTAAATAATAAAGATATATATGTATACGTATAGTTGCACACAAAGTAACTAAAACATTTTTCTAAAAAACTATTTTCTAAATGAAGGTTAAACGCTGCGAACATTGATTGCAGCCTATTGTGGCTCTTATAGTAAAAACTTATACAAAACGTGAGTAAAAATTAGTTTTACACATCAGTGAAGTTATGTTCCTTTGAAATGAGCTTCTTTTGGAAAATACAAACTGTTATTCTTTCATAAATAGAAAAATGGCATGTTTGACAAATTTTATTGAAATATTTAAAAACCTGCAATTTAGAAATCACCAATGAAAAAACGTGAAGTACACACACAGATAAAAATGCGCGCCATTAAACATTATAACGAATCAAAACTTCGTGAGAACAAATTTTTATATCGACGTCCATTGATTAATTTTGCCATTTAAATATGACAATATTAATATCATTTCTGGTGTGAGATTCACACCTACACACACACACACTCACGCACACATCACAGAACATAAAATATACATGGGTACATCACAGCAATTTATAGTCGTATGTATATAATACGCAATGGACAATGAATATTAAAACCCAATACATAAAACTCATTCACAAACGACACTAACACAAAATATACCACGTCAAATCGGCAAAAACTAGACGCCAACGGGTCAGATTCTTTCGTACCATTCCCTGCAAAGATGTAATCCACAATCCAGATCCCTCACATCAGACACACAAACTAAAGTCTGACCGAAAACTATTGAACCCCGAGACAAAACCAAACATTTGCTTTCACTACCAAAACAACAAATTCCAGCTTCAGAGTATAAAACTGTAAATCACGCCACCTACTTTCTGCCAGTGTACAATATTTTTGGACAGACTTTAGAATGTGGATGCGCGGAGTATATTACTATAATATGTACGCAGTAAATGAACCAGCTCCGACCAAACAAGGAGCAAAATTATCAGCAAATAATGGAAATCACAATCACTGTACGAAACACGCATACATGGGAACAAAAATTCCAGCAGTCAACGTCTGATAATCGATGACCCGGACAAAAGGTACTGCTTTTGGTGAATAAAATATAGGCAGAAGAATCCTTCATTCATTCATTAAATCCGGAATAGCAAATAATTATTCATTCACGTAAAATCATGTTAATGCACGAGAATAGACGGTGAATGAATGGCAAAATGCGAACAGTCGTTAATCATGGATATCAATGAATGAATCAATCGTCACCGGGATGCTCTGGACAGCTATTTTTGACTTTGAACCAGGAATCTATACATCTGAAAAAACCAAAAAGGGGTTTTTTTTTTTTTTTTTTTTTTAAAATTTTTTTTTTAAATTTTTTTTTCTTTGCCCCCCCAAAAGTGGGGGGGAGGCACGGGGGAACCGGGTCGCCCCGAGGAATTTCCACCCCTTTCTGTCTAAGGATAGACCGGGGGGGGGGAAAAAAGGGGGAGGGGGGTGTGGGGGGAACGCCCCAAAATCGAGTGTGCGGGGTGGCCTTGAAAATCTGGGCCAAATGCTAAAGTTTGTAAAATTGGCACTTGTTAAACATTGTTTTTGTTGGGGGGGGGGGGCGAGAGCCCCTGGTTTGTTCTTTCGGGTTCGTGTGGGGTCGTTTGAGTGCTTGTCTTGCTTCTGCGTCTGCTAGGGGGCTCGTCCCTCCTCCTACATGGGCAAGACCCGGGATTCACCCGGGATTTTCCCGGGTGGACCGCGCGACCGCGCAGCGGTCGGAGTTGGACCGCGCAGCCCGAGCGGAGCGAGGGCTGCTCTGAGTAACTATAAGGACCGCGCGCATGACGGCCGCGAGGGCTGATTGCGCAGTCTAACTGTAGATTGATTGCGCAGTCCAACTCGCAATCCTAATGACTGCGCAGTCTAACTCTAGATTGATTGCGCAGTCAAACTAGAGTTAAACTGCGCGGTCAGGAAGATTCGCAGCCAATTAATAGTTGGACTGCGCAGTCCAAATAGTCTGCGCAGGCGCGCACAGGCGCGGTCAAAGTGGAGTTACGCTGCGCACTGCGCAGTCAGTAGGATTGTGCAGCCAATAAAAGTTGGACCGCGCAGTTCAAAACTCCAAATATGTAGTCTGCTCAGTCTAACTATTGACTGCGCAATCCTAATGACTGCGCAGTCTAACTCTGGAAATTGCGAACAAGGGTCCTCCCTTTGGTTTTTATTGCAGGGACGAAAAAAATTTCTGATATATACGTCTTCAATTGACCAAGTTTAACCTAAAACTTGAAAAAAATCTCACTTTTTCTGGGGGCTGCAGACCCGACCCCTGCAGCCTGAAACTGAGTGATCTTGCGTTTGCAATGCGATAAGTGTTAAAATTACTATAAAATGCATTTTAACTCCTTTCAAGAAAGTCATTCCCCCTGAAATTTTTTTCTGGGTACGCCACTGACAGTGCAGGGTTTTTTTTGTGCAAAACCCTGTGCAAATGCACACTTTTTTAAAATTTTGCACACAAAAATTAAAATTTTGCACATTAATGCACAGTGACTGACGGGCCTGTGATATGCTCAAAATGCACTGTTTTTTTTTTAACGAGTGCCCCTGACATTGATACCTCTGCGAGTTTCGTTTAGTCAGCCTGTCCTGGGGCAAGCCCGGAGCAGGAGAGCAACGCGCACGTGGCAGCATGTTATTTTTTATCTAGTGTTTGCTATTGAAGTGCACGCAGCACGTGCAAGTGCACTGTTTTAAATGCAAAATCGAAAAAAATTTCTGGGGGCTGCCGCCCCCAGACCCCTGCGTCTACTGGTACCGCTGGCGGCATCTTCAACTGCGGCAGGTCTTTATACTGCTTTTTCGCAAAAACTGGCCAGCAAACAGATTGTATGATTCGCGTAATAATTGCGTTTCAAATTCAAAATTTTAGAGGTAAATTTTTCTAAAATTCACGTTACACGTTCTCAAAAACCGCAAGTCTGTAGCTGCATAGGCCCAGACCTCCACAAACTACGGCATCTACGTTTATAAACAAAACTGTCCCACGCCGTGGGAGTATTCCTCCACGTCCACCAAACCTGAAAAAATTCCTGGATCTGCCACTCGTACGATTTTATGTATATATATGCGTCAAAGGGCGTACCCAGGGAAGATGGGGAAAATCCCCCCCCCCCCAGAAAGAAATTTTTACACAAGGTTCCCTCCGCCCTTTGGTTTTTATGGCCCAACCGAAAAAAATATCCAATACGTTTCCAATTGACCAAATTTGGCTTAAAAATCAAAAAATTCTCCAAATTTTTTCCTGGAGGCTGCCGCCCCCAGACCCCTGCGACTTACTATTCCTTGTAATCATGTTTCATCAAAGCCTATGCATTTATACACAAGTGCATTATGCTGCGTTTACATGTGTTATACACTGCCTAATGTGACGTTTCCATCTATTGTTTTACTTTTCTTGTCAGAAAAGTTTCTAATACGTCTCCAGTTGACCAAATTTCGCCTAAAAATTGAAAAACTTCTCACTTTTTTCTGGGAGCTGCCGCCCCCAGACCCCTGCTACTTATTGGCTTAGTGCTCTTGCGTTTGTTTTGCGAATTTAAGTGTTAAAGTTGCTAAAAAGTGCATTTTAACTCATTTCAAAAAATTGAAAAGTCATTCCCCATCCTACCCACGAAATTTTTTTTGGGTATGCTACTGCTGTCTGATGTGTCGTTCACATTTTTTGTTTTAATTTTCCTGTCGCAAAAAAATGATAAGTGATATGATAAGTCTCCAGGTGACAGAATTCGGCCAAAAAATTTAAAAAATCTCGCCCCCATGCCCCTGCGACATTCTGGCTTAGTGATCTTGCATTCATAATGCGAATCAAGTGTTATACTTGCTACAAAGTGCATTTAAGGTGGTTTTGTAAAAAATGTATTTGGGAAGTTTTTTTGTTTATAGAAAAAAAAAAGGTTTATTATAAGGATAAGTAGGAGATATTTTAATGAAAAACGCTGTGGTTAATTGGAAACCGAGTAGCCTTAAAAAAAACTAAAAACAATACCCCTTACACATTACAAATAATCGAACAGGTATTCCCCCTCAAATTGTTTTCTCGGTACGCCACTGAATGTACATATAGGCTATGCCTCTAGAGGTATAAAATCGCGTATGTTTGCTGTTATATAGGCAAAAAAAGCATTTACAGTTTGCACAAAAAAATAAAATTTTGCACACTAAAATTAAAATTTTGCACAATTATGCACACAAAATTTTTTGAAAAAAAAACCCTGTGACAGTGAATATTTAGATTAAATGACTACAACTATGTACATTTTGCAATGGCCCCTTTCGCAAGGGGTGAAGGGACCGCGCAAGAATTTGTTAGTTTTCCCGGGTTCATTTTAACCACCTTGCCCATGTATGATCACTACTACTACTAAAGTCTGACAAAAAATAATTGCACGTTGCACCACTTGAGAAAACAAACCATGTGATTTAGTTAGGATATGAATAGATTTTTTGACAATCAAGAGTACAGCAAGTAGTCGCAGAAGTCATGCCACGAGAATACGGATGTGGCGCATATGATTGGTCAGACTTGTTGCATGTCTGTGTTTGACTTACGATTTATGATAAACACAAAGGCATGGGAGTCGGGCGATGGTGTCCCCCTGCACGAGGTCCTCCAGGCAGATCACGCACTCGCCCTTGTCTTCTGACAACACGTCTTCTGCAAATTACCAATACCACTGTAAGCTGTCACAGCATTGCATATATAGTTGCATGTACTATTATATCAAGCACAGTAGCAGAGGGAGGGACCACCTGCTCCGAAATTATTCCCAAGTGAAATTATACACAAAGATCCCTTGTGGTGTTTTATATACACTCTAGTCTAGACAAACAAATTTTTATCTTTTACTACAAGTTCATTTTAATTCTCTTTGCTTTGACAATTCTTTTTATCATCCATCACACAAAGTTTTAAAAAATTCCCCGCCCACCTCGTCCCGGTTATATGCTACACAGAAAATACTAAAATATTGTCTTTTTACTATTTTAGCAGCGAGCGACCAGTTACCATTATATCCTATTTTCGGTCTGGTGAGACACATGACTAGATGGCACTCGATATCGTCGGAGGGAACGATCTTGTTGCAAATCGGACACTTGAAATCTAAATAGAAACAAAATAAACAAATAAACAAACAAAGTAGTACTAAGTAAACTAATGAGTAAAGTTTACAGTACAGAATGGTGGAAAACAAGAAACGCCCATTTTCTTGCAGTATAATCTCGCTTGATATCAATCAATGCAGTCAGTCGACGTATATAAGTATTGAGGTAAAATACCAATATAGTCCGCTTTTGGATTATATACCACACAAAAGACCGAGCGCAGGCGCACTGTTTTGAACCCTAGGTTCATGGTGCAGAATAAAATATCTATTTCCATTAATATATAGGTTATTTTCATTAATAATATTAATAAGTCTGGAAACAAGAGCTTTTATCTGAAAACCAAGACGTAATATATCTCGTTGAATACGTGCTGAGTTATGCACAACGTTTCCTACCGTATTACCGTAATTTGAGAGTTTAGGGCGTCTACATGTTCCTATACATTGCGGTCGTGAACACAAATCTCTGGTATGCGATGTAACAAACTGCTGCATACACACTAGTGAACACACACTCGACTTCCAGTACCCACTCATTGTACGTACCAATATATCTGAGGGAGGGCGGTGGGAGAACGACCCCGCCGGGAAGTCTGAAGAGTCTGTTCAACTGCAAAATGCCACCGCCCACATCTTCTGAGCTGGAGTCAGAGTCCGTGTCGCGTCTGGGGCCGCGCGGCTGCAACTAATGCAAATAAAAGCAAGCTCAAGAGGTTACAAAACTAAAACCACGCCCAAACCAGGTCATAACATTCTATAACTTAATGTGTTCCCAAGTTTACCTGTTGAGTGTGTAGTGTGGACTGAAAACAACTCTAGCTGTTTACTCTCAGCCTGAGCAGGCCAAGAGCATTATAAGTAGGTTACACTGACGTACAGAAACTGAATATCGCTTATGTCGTCACCAGCTAAAGGCTGCTTTTCAGCCAAACTAACATAAAATTTTAAGTTCTCACTATACCAAATAAGCAGAGACGAATCTACGGGGCGGTTCCCCGGAATTTTCCACGAGCGAAATTTTATATACACAACATACATCTATAAGGGGGCAGCCCCCCTTCCCCAAAATCGAGGGGCCAGGGGGGAGGGTTCCCAAAATTCGGACAAAATGGCACTTTTTGGGAAAATTTTACAGAATTTAGCAAAATTTATATAGGGTATTTTTGGTCAATCTGGGGGGAGAGGGTCCCAAAATTTGGCCAGAGAGGCCCCCCAAAATTTTGACCCCGTTACATGTATGATACACAAGGTTTTTGTTTTGGTTCTTTACAGTCATACATGTAACAGCACCAAAATTTTGGGTACCCCTCCCCCCTTAAGTGGGACCCCCCCTCCCCTGCGTCAACTCATTTTTGATCCCCCTCCCTCGCAAAAAATGACGAAATTTTTACCTTTTTGGACCAAAAAAACTGATTTTGACATTTTTTGGCGAATATTTTGGTAAAAATCGCTTAAATTTCACCAAAAAAGGCCGATTTTTTCAAATTTTGGCCAAAATTCTACTCCCGCCGGGACCCACCCCCCCCTTTTCTCCCTGACGGGACCCCCCCTCCCTCCCCCGGGACCGAATTTTGGGGGGGGGGGTCTTCCCCCCCCATCCCCCCCAACTACATGTATGTTTACAGTCCTATCAAAAAAATTTTGTTGTCCTATAAAAAATCCCATCCCAAAAACTTTTGTTGTTGCCCTGTTGTAGCAAAACTTCTTCCCCTCCTGTTCCTATGAATTCAGTCCTGGATCCGCCCCTGAAAACAAGCCAACAAACTAGCAAGCCATACGGAATTGTCCAAGGTGCCGAGCGACTGCGAGCGGTGTCGCCCATTGGCGGCCACGGCGGCGGAGAATGAGCGAGTGCTGAGACCGATGGGGACGGAGGCGAGCTGGCCGTTGCTGGTGCCGGGCTGTTGGTTGGCCGTCGAGTGCGTCCGACGAGCGGGCTGGGTCACGCTTTGTCGAGCTCCCATCATTGAATCACTAGAGTAGCTTATGGCACGGGGTTACGCGCATTGCCTGCCAATGGGTCATTCAAAAACGCCACGCAGGTCGCATCAACAACAACAGTTGAGTCAGCACACTTGCACAGGTCCCTGTTATTCCACTTTTATCAAACCAATATTCACTTAAAAACAATCCCAAGTCTGAAAATTTAAAAACGTAAAACATGATTAATAAGTGCGATATAATAGTCAATCTTCGTCATGAGGTAAGCAAGCCCTCAACAAAATCTAGAGTGATAATATATATATAATATATATATATATATTATATATATATATTATATATATTATATTATATTAATATATATATATAATATATATATATATATATATATATATAATATATATATATATATATATATATATATATATATATATATATATATATATCAGGGATCGACCGGAACCCTAAAACTACCGGAACCGGAACCCCCTAACCGGAACCGGAACCGGAACCCCCTTCAAAAAGACCCTATATATATTTTGCAATATTTTCAAAAAAATTTTTTGTTTAACTTTTACTCACATTTTTTATATGCAACCCTTTATACACTTTTGACTTTCTATACACTTAAATACACTTTTGACATTTATTTTAGTATTTACAGTAATTTAGCACTTCAATTCGCAGTGCAAACGCAAGATCAGTGAGCCACAGGTTGCAGGGGTCAGGGGGCGGCAGCCCACAGAAAAAAATGGGAGATTTTTTAACTGTTTACGCCGAATTTGGATAACTAAAGTCGTATCAGAAATTTTTTCCGACAGGTACAGTGTATTGTACAAGTACATTCAGCATAATGTACTTTTGTAGACATGCATAGGCTTTGATGAAAGATAATAACAAGGAGTAGTCAGCCATAGAGATGCAGGGGTCTGGATAGGGTCGCCCTCAGAAAAAAAATTCGAAAATTTTTGGAGTTTTAGGCAAAATTTGGTCAATTGGAGACGTATCAAGAAATTTTTTCGGCGGGGCGATAAAAACCAAAGGGGGGACCCTTGTTGCCAATTATTTAAGGTTGACCTTAAGGTTAACTTCTTAAGGGGACCAAAAGGGGGGGATCGCGGCCCCCGCGACCCCCCTCCCTATCTACGGACTTGGGCTGGCTTGGGTCAGGTTAATTTTTGCTGGGTCCAGTTAAGAGAACTTGAGTCTGGCTGGACCCACTCATGGACCCAAAAAAACCCTGACTTGGAGTAAATTGGGGGGCGGGGGGCGGCTGTACTGTCGCCCCCTCTCCTAGATGTTAGATAGTAAAGCCTGTTTCACACGAGGGAGATTTTCAAGGGGATCTTCCTCAGGGGGATCCCCATGGGGATTCCCGTGGGGGTCCCCACGCGTCCTTAAGTGGATTGGGATCTACATGCAGTGGCCAATCAAATAAAGTCACGTGCGTCTGGGGATCCCCTTGCGCCCCCATGCGTCCCCAAGGGGATCCCCTCGGGGACGCGTGGGGACGCAAGGGGATCCCCTCGAAAATCCACCTCGTGTGAATCAGGCTTAAGGATTACACAGATTACATAATTTTTTCAGTGTAGCGTAAAAAACCGAGGACCTTCGACCTTCGGCTTTCATTGAGCTAGTTGAAGTAATACAAGAAGTTGGACACGAAAAGCACAGCACTGTTGATAAAGAATATATAAGCACTGCAACATAAGAATGCTAGAATAAAAAATCAAAAGCTATTTGTATGTAGTCCTAGTATATACTAGTACTATAAATATTACAATATTCATTTTAAGACAAAAAAGGACAAACGATAACAATGTATTAAGCTAGTTTATATTTAAATTTGTATTGTATTTTGTATTTGTATTTAAAGTACATATATGTACATGTATAAGTATGCAATATTTATATATACGCGTACAGCACACAATATGTTGAACGCATGAGCTTTGATGAAAGAGAATAATAAACAAGACGAAGACTAAACTAGCTACAGAGTCGCAAGAGGCTCGCCAGAACAAAATCTGAAGAAAATTTTGATTTTTAGGCCACTTGTGGTCAGTTGGAGGCATATCGGAAAATTTTCATGGACGAACAACACAAAATTAAAAGCAAAATCCTTTGTCAGAGAATTAGTGGTTCCGGTTCCGGTTCCGGTACTTTTGAAATACCGGAACCGGAACCGGAACCGGAGCCAAAAAGTACCGGAACCGGAACCGGAACCGGAACTCCGGTCGATCCCTGATGTATATATATTGGTTCAACAAAGAACACCAATTTGAGTGGTCATGGCCAATGCGTCAGCAAAAGCCTTGTGAAAAACGAAAAAACTGAAAAAATACAATCAGAAAAAATTTCCACCGTTTTTGCTGCTGCGCCACAACGCCACGTTTTTTTTTGGGTTCACGAGTGGGTCCAGACTCAAGTTCTCTTAACTGGACCCAGCAAAAATTAACCTGACCCAAGCCAGACCCAAGGGCGTAGCCAGGCTTAAGAAATTGTCAACAATGGTCGCCCCTTTCGTTTTTATCGCCCCGCCGAAAAAAAATTTTTGATACGTCTCCAATTTATCAAATTTTGCTTAAAAAGTAAAAAATTCTCGAAAAATTCTTTTTCCGACTGAAATTTTACACAAGGGTCCCCCCTTTGGTTTTTATGGTCCGGCCGGAAAAAATTATATATATACGATACGTCTCTAATTGACCAAATTTAACGTAAAAATTAAAAATTTGCCCAATTTTTTTCTGGGGGCTGCCGCAGACCTGCACTATGCACTATGTGCACTATGTATATATTAGCTTGATAGATTGTATATATAGCTGCTCGTTCTAGCTGCTTTCTTGTTACAAAATTGACATTTTCTAGTAAATTTATATACAGTTTTTAATAAGAAAAATTTCGGAAAATTTCCAATTTGCTGGCTCTTCCGACCCTTATCGGCCCACAATTTTTGTAATATTTGTTGTTTTTATTTGCAATTTTACGTTCGATGCTGCTCTGGTCGAAAATTAGCATTGTTTTTTGGACCGAAAAATGCTAATATATATTATGTCATTTTTTTGCGTTAAAATAGCAATTATAGTGGTGTGGGAAAAAAACCCTACGCGTTTTACAGCCCGCGCTGGGGTGCGCGGGCGGGGTTTGTTTGGTTTGGCGTGGGGGGGGTTGTTTTCGGCTTTTTCCCGCTTTTGGCCTGGTGCGGCTTGGTTTTGTCGAGGTTTGGGGCTTGCTCAAAGGCTGCTGAGGCCTGTAGCATTTTTTATGAAATTTCAAAATTTTGCATGTTGAAAAATTCCAAAGTGACAAAATTTTCGACTTGTCATAATTTTTCACAAAAACACTTTTGGCCAACGACGTTTGCATTTTTCAAGAGAGTTACCTTTCCTCTATATATACTTCTGACGCTCAAAAACAGTCAAAAACGTTGTGGTTTACCTGTGACAGTTCAAAGTTTGTGCGGGAAAAAAACCCTATTGCCGGGAAAAACCCTATTTTGTTTGGCGACAATTTTTTGCTAAACTCACCCATTGTTGCTACAAAAGTGGATTCATCTGGTCTAACAACATGCGTAGACTTCATTAAAACCGTTTATTTGGCCTAAAAACGTCGTTTTTTGTCGTTTTGGCCCATACCCCGACACCCCTTACGAAACCTATTTTAATGATGTTTCACCAAAATTTGCCATTTTTTGGAATTTTTAGGCGTTAGCTGCTGCTTACCACTTAAGGTGGCGCTCAGGGGAACCGACTTTGGCGTTTAATTTTTTTTCAGCGGCATTTTTGACCATAATGTCTTGAAGGAAAGTTGTTCAAAATAAAAATAGCTTTTATTTGATGTGCATATTGTGATAAAATTTTTTTTTCAATTTTTTTGGACAAATTTGTAGCCGTAGCAAAAAAATTTTTGTTTCCATATAAAATGATTACTCATATCATTGAAATATGTGGCTTCTTAGCTTTAAATTGATGTATTAAACTTAAGAATACGTTGAAGTTTTGCTGAGTTATTTAGCCGTGAAAATTGCAAATCCAAAATGAAAAACCTACAAAGCTGATAAATCTTCGAAAATGTCAATTTTTTGATTTAATTTCTTAAAAAATTGAGTATGGCTTTTTGTAACTTTTTCAACGGAAATATGCAGTCCTAGGAAAGGTCTAATTTTTGAAAAAGTGAAACGTGTGGGCAAACCTTACATTTTTGCGTATCGAAATCGACTACTTTTTTCGGACCTGGGTCCCAGCTGCCGTTTGCGATTGAGTTGAAAATTTGCACAATGAAAGAAAGAATATAAATGCAGACGTGAAAGTTTTTTGATTTTCAAATTTTGGCCCGCAGCACCTTTTGTAGTCGCTCAAACACGACTGATTTTTGAAAAATCAATTTTTTGCAAAATCAAAAATGAAAATGAAAAATCGAAGATCAATCACGTCTAGATTTTTGAGAGATCTTTCTATTGATACCAAGATCATCAAAATCGGTTGAAGTTTCGCTGAGCTAGGTCAAAAACAAAATTAGTGTGAATAGGAAATTCGACATGGTCATAAATTTTGACACATTCACATTAAAGTGCTGAACTGTATTGTAAATAGGTTTTTTTGATGTCTCTTTGATGTACAATTAAAATGGTATTGCTATTTATTGCATGAGCTGAGCGCCAAACATGAGATTTGTTGCTGAGCGCCCCCTTAAATCCAAGAATGGTAGACGCCGGCGGTGTTTGTCTACCGTTTCTAACGTGATAAGCGCAAAAATCTGTTTTTAATGCTTTTAAATAGTGAAAAAATGCAGTCATTTCTGCCAAAAAGGGTCGATATTTGAAGAATTATTGTGTGAGGTGAGTCACATAAGTGTCGGAGAAACGGTTTTTTTAGTCCATACTGCAGCCTAAGAGTTGTAGAACACGATGAAATTGAGTTTATACTCACTACTAATAGAACAACAGAAAAAAGTGATAGGGTTTTTTCCCCGCATTAGGGTTTTTTCCTAGCATAGGGTTTTTTCCATGGAGGTTTCGAGGCTTATAGTCAGGGTGGGGAAAAAAACATGACGGGAAATTGGGGTAAAAAAACATGCCCTGTGGCTGAGCGTACATACATACTAGACAGAGAACTCATAGTGGAAATAAAATTTGGACTTCTGGACACATATCATAATATAACATTTGACGCAGAATCAATGACTTAGCTGACGACGAAAATTAACACCCCAAAAAACGTCACAAAAACTAAGAAATTTTTGAAGTTGCTAAGATTATAAAATTTGACACAGATAAATAGGGAAGCTCATACTTTGCATGGGGGTATTATTTTAACTTGTCTATTTACTGCTATACAAGTTTCGTTGATATATAAAAGATTTTCAGAATTTCGTCCATGTTTTTTTCCCCACATTTTTTACTCCAAAATGGGGAAAAAAACATGGCATGTTTTTTCCCCACCCATGTTTTTTTTCCCCGATCGTATGTTTTTTTCCCCGCGTGTGTTTTTTTTCCCCTCAGCAAAATATAAAGTTCCAACATGTTTGAAACGGATTCAACGGTATTCTGTCACCTTCTGAAGTCCAGCATGTTTTAGGCCCGTATTCACATACTAACACTAACACTTAAAGTTAGTGTAAACCCTAACTTTAAGTGCTTCGTAGAGAAAATTAGTGCAGCAAAGAGAAGGGTGGGTGTTAACCAATTAAAGTGTAAGTGTAAGAAGGGGAATACGGGCCTTAGTTAGACTTCAGTAAAAAATGCCGTTGTTTGGTATTTTGGTAGCTATGTAAGTAATTTTGCATAGTTTTTCCGTTTTCGGAACGGTTTGAGTTGAGGATAGGGAAAAATCTTAAGGACAGGGACAGTCTTCGCGAAAAAGTAAGCGGTACCAAGCTTAAGTTTGCTATTTTCCTTATTCAGGGTTGGCTGAGATAGTAATTGCGTTTGTGTGGTATGAAGGCTTCATACATGTTAGAGGGGTAGGCATATGGGAGGAACCCCTTCACAAAACATCGAGGTACGGGGAGGCGGTTCCCAAAGGCCGTGTTTCAAAATTAGCAAAAATGGCAATGGCTAAATTTTTGTAAAACATTTTGCAAAATTTACACTAAAATTTGGCCGGAGAAGCACCTCAAAAATTTTAAAACCGTTACATCATGGAAGGGTTGGAGTCGTCTGGGTGTGCGTGTTCAGGCATCTCTGAGCTTGAATCCTCACGTCAGGGTAGCATGGTACTGACTACTGAGTAGGGTACGAGGATCGAGTGAAATTTTGGTGCGTCACGACTCATTTTCCATAGTTCCGAAATTTTCGCAATCTACAACTGACGTTTCGATTCCAACCGTTACTGAAGCTTCGCGAAAAAATATAGCCCCTGTCTTGAATAGAACCCCCATTTGAAACTTCACAAAAAAGTAAAGCCCCTGCCTCAAATAGAAACCCTCCCTTGAATAGAACCCCCATTTGAATCTTCACGAAAATATAAAAGCCCTGGGGTTTTATTCGAGGAAATGCGGTATACTGGCACATTTAAATATTTCTGAAGTTGTATAGAACTTATTTGAAAATCAATGGAAGTTGTGTAAGCAAGTTCAAATATCACTGGGAATCTGTGGAATTTATTTGATATCTCACACAACATATACTGGCACATTAGAACGTTTCTGAAGTTGTATAAAACTTGTTGGAATGTCAATGGGAGTTGTGCGAGCAAGTTCAAATATCACTGGTAGTCTGTGAAATTTATTTGATATCTCACACAACATATACTGGCACATTGAAACATTTCTGAAGTAGTATAAAACTTGTTGGAATGTCAATGGAAGTTGTGCAAGCAAGTTCAAATATCACTGGGAATCTGTGGAATTTATTTGATATCTCACACAACATATACTGGCACATTAGATCATTTCTGAAGTTGTATAAAACTTGTTTGAAAGTCAATGGAAGTTGTGCAAGCAAGTTCAAATATCACTGGGAATCTGTGGAATTTATTTGATATCTCACACAATATATACTGGCACATTAGAACATTTCTGAAGTTGTATAAAACTTGTTGGAATGTCAATAGAAGTTGTGCGAGCAAGTTCAAATATCACTGGTAGTCTGTGAAATTTATTAGATATCTCACACAACATATACTGGCACATTAAAACATTTCTGAAGTTGTAAAAAAATTGTTGGAATGTCAATGGAAGTTGTGCGAGCAAGTTCAAATATCACTGGTAGTCTGTGAAATTTATTTGATATCTCACACAACATATACTGGCACATTTAAATATTTCTGAAGTTGTATAGAACTTATTTGAAAGTCAATGAAAGTTGAGCAAGCAAAGTCAAATATCACTGGGAATCTGTGGAATTTATTTGATATCTCACGCAACATATACTGGCACATTAGATCATTTCTGAAGTTGTATAAAACTTGTTTGAAGTCAATGGAAGTTGTGCGAGCAAGTTCAAATATCACTGGTAGTCTGCGAAATTTATTTGATATCTCACACAACATATACTGGCACATTTAAATATTTCTGAAGTTGTATAGAACTTATTTGAAAGTCAATGTAAGTTGTGCAAGCAAAGTCAAATATCACTGGGAATCTGTGGAATTTATTTGATATCTCACACAACATATACTGGCACATTAGATCATTTCTGAAGTTGTATAAAACTTGTTTGAAAGTCAATGGAAGTTGTGCGAGCAAGTTCAAATATCACTGGTAGTCTGTGAAATTTATTTGATATCTCACACAACATATACTGGCACATTAAAACATTTCTGAAGTAGTATAAAACTTGTTGGAATGTCAATGGAAGTTGTGCGAGCAAGTTCAAATATCACTGGTAGTCTGTGAAATTTATTTGATATCTCACACAACATATACTGGCACATTTAAATATTTCTGAAGTTGTATAGAACTTATTTGAAAGTCAATGGAAGTTGTGCAAGCAAGTTCAAATATCACTGGGAATCTGTGGAATTTATTTGATATCTCACACAACATATACTGGCACATTAGATCATTTCTGAAGTTGTATAAAACTTGTTTGAAAGTCAATGGAAGTTGTGCGAGCAAGTTCAAATATCACTGGTAGTCTGTGAAATTTATTTGATATCTCACACAACATATACTGGCACATTGAAACATTTCTGAAGTAGTATAAAACTTGTTGGAATGTCAATGGAAGTTGTGCAAGCAAGTTCAAATATCACTGGGAATCTGTGGAATTTATTTGATATCTCACACAACATATACTGGCACATTTAAATATTTCTGAAGTTGTATAGAACTTATTAGAAAGTCAATGGAAGTTGTGCAAGCAAGTTCAAATATCACTGGGAATCTGTGGAATTTATTTGATATCTCACACAACATATACTGGCACATTAGATCATTTCTGAAGTTGTATAAAACTTGTCTGAAAGTCAATGGAAGTTGTGCGAGCAAGTTCAAATATCACTGGTAGTCTGTGAAATTTATTTGATATCTCACACAACATATACTGGCACATTTAAATATTTCTGAAGTTGTATAGAACTTGTTGGAATGTCAATGGAAGTTGTGCAAGCAAGTTCAAATATCACTGGTAGTCTGTGAAATTTATTTGATATCTCACACAACATATACTGGCACATTTAAATATTTCTGAAGTTGTATAGAACTTATTTGAAAGTCAATGGAAGTTGTGCAAGCAAGTTCAAATATCACTGGGAATCTGTGGAATTTATTTGATATCTCACACAACATATACTGGCACATTAGATCATTTCTGAAGTTGTATAAAACTTGTTTGAAAGTCAATGGAAGTTGTGCGAGCAAGTTCAAATATCACTGGTAGTCTGTGAAATTTATTTGATATCTCACACAACATATACTGGCACATTTAAATATTTCTGAAGTTGTATAGAACTTATTTGAAAGTCAATGGAAGTTGTGCAAGCAAGTTCAAATATCACTGGGAATCTGTGGAATTTATTTGATATCTCACACAACATATACTGGCACATTAGATCATTTCTGAAGTTGTATAAAACTTGTCTGAAAGTCAATGGAAGTTGTGCGAGCAAGTTCAAATATCACTGGGAATCTGTGGAATTTATTTGATATCTCACACAACATATACTGGCACATTAAAACATTTCTGAAGTTGTAAAAAAATTGTTGGAATGTCAATGGAAGTTGTGCGAGTAAGTTCAAATATCACTGGTAGTCTGTGAAATTTATTTGATATCTCACACAACATGTACTGGCACATTTAAATATTTCTGAAGTTGTATAGAACTTATTTGAAAGTCAATGGAAGTTGTGCAAGCAAGTTCAAATATCACTGGTAGTCTGTGAAATTTATTTGATATCTCACACAACATATACTGGCACATTAGATCATTTCTGAAGTTGTATAAAACTTGTTTGAAAGTCAATGGAAGTTGTGCGAGCAAGTTCAAATATCACTGGTAGTCTGTGAAATTTATTTGATATCTCACACAACATATACTGGCACATTTAAATATTTCTGAAGTTGTATAGAACTTATTTGAAAGTCAATGGAAGTTGTGCAAGCAAGTTCAAATATCACTGGGAATCTGTGGAATTTATTTGATATCTCACACAACATATACTGGCACATTAGATCATTTCTGAAGTTGTATAAAACTTGTTTGAAAGTCAATGGAAGTTGTGCGAGCAAGTTCAAATATCACTGGTAGTCTGTGAAATTTATTTGATATCTCACACAACATATACTGGCACATTAAAACATTTCTGAAGTTGTATAAAACTTGTCTGAAAGTCAATGGAAGTTGTGCGAGCAAGTTCAAATATCACTGGTAGTCTGTGAAATTTATTTGATATCTCACACAACATATACTGGCACATTTAAATATTTCTGAAGTTGTATAGAACTTATTTGAAAGTCAATGGAAGTTGTGCAAGCAAGTTCAAATATCACTGGGAATCTGTGGAATTTATTTGATATCTCACACAACATATACTGGCACATTTAAATATTTCTGAAGTTGTATAGAACTTATTTGAAAGTCAATGGAAGTTGTGCAAGCAAGTTCAAATATCACTGGGAATCTGTGGAATTTATTTGATATCTCACACAACATATACTGGCACATTTAAATATTTCTGAAGTTGTATAGAACTTATTAGAAAGTCAATGGAAGTTGTGCAAGCAAGTTCAAATATCACTGGGAATCTGTGGAATTTATTTGATATCTCACACAACATATACTGGCACATTAGATCATTTCTGAAGTTGTATAAAACTTGTCTGAAAGTCAATGGAAGTTGTGCGAGCAAGTTCAAATATCACTGGTAGTCTGTGAAATTTATTTGATATCTCACACAACATATACTGGCACATTAGATCATTTCTGAAGTTGTATAAAACTTGTTGGAATGTCAATGGAAGTTGTGCGAGCAAGTTCAAATATCACTGGTAGTCTGTGAAATTTATTTGATATCTCACACAACATATACTGGCACATTTAAATATTTCTGAAGTTGTATAGAACTTATTTGAAAGTCAATGGAAGTTGTGCAAGCAAGTTCAAATATCACTGGGAATCTGTGGAATTTATTTGATATCTCACACAACATATACTGGCACATTAA
>JASANF010001512.1:0-20465 GCA_030248245.1 Trissonchulus sp. WLG1_4 | reverse complement strand
AACAAAGCGTGCCCTACAAGTTAGAGTTACAAAAATGCTACTTTTGTTTGTCCAATTTGTACTTTTTTATTCCAAACTGTTGAAGCTTTTTTTTGATTTTTTTCTTTTCTTACAAACAGTATATAAGTCCGTTAGTTTGGGTTGTGATCAATTTTAACTATACCAATAACATTATTATTTATTTTGTAAAAAACACAGACATGAGGGACGCTATTATTGGTTTGTTTAAAATATCTAGACATAATAAGATTAGTACTAGCACAATTTTAACAGTTAAGGCTTGACTGTATGTAAACCGAAAGTACTGATTCTAACAGTTTTGATATCGCTAAATAGATGATTTAAGTAGGCAAAATGCTGAGTATTTAAAACTATATATATAAACTGTTCTAAGCAAAATGATAAACATAATAACTCCGATAATATCTCATAATTTGATATTACCGGTGGAAAACTAATGTTATTCCAAACGATGTGATAAATAGTTTAAGCTGAGTTCTTTTTATGAGAATAGAAAATATTTTGTACCTGTTCCATGACGTTACGTTTCTACATCCCCACTTGCTTAAAGCGTTTTTTAACTTGAAAGTATCGTACATAGTTCCAAGTTGTGTAGAGTATGAGCACTGGATCTGTGAACCATTGGTTGCTGGTTCGAGTCCTGCCGGGGGTCAACGTTTTAAAATTACTATATAGCTACATACAGATAAACAATAAGCTTCTGTTGCTTCTTGGGTCGAAATTTAGTCGTAACGTTGACCTATTTTCTTGTCGTAAAGTTAGAAATCAAAAAACAACTGTAATTTTCAATCAGCAGATACAAAAATAGGTACAATAAAAAATAAAACACGTATTTTGAGATCCATAACAACCAATCATCCTTAAAGTCCACAAACCCCTTAAAAATTACCGCAAAATGTGTGTGAGCGTATTATTTGAGTCTGCGATATTCATTACCATATATGGACAACCACAACAGTGTTTTGATTTGTTTTGTACACCTAAATTATTATATTATATTATTCAAACAAAATAAAAACCTTTGTGTACATTTTTTTAGTCGTTATTGTTTTGGTTATTGCTTTGCTGTATAATTCTACGTTCTAGGATATTCTTGAGAATTTTCATGATATTTTCAGACTGTCAAAAAAACAAGCTACTGTTTCAAAAATATTTTACCCTCTTAGGCAAGACGCGATGCAATGGGTAAAGCGTGGATTGCAAACCGTGTTGCACTTTATTTTTATGCTAGGATTGTGAAAAGGCTAGCGTAACGAATCTCTATGAGTATGTGACTATTAAGTTTCGGTCTGCGTACGCTATGTAATATATTAAGAAAATGGTAAGCATGTACACGTTTCTAAAAACGTGTACACTTTTTCAGAAAGCGCGCTTGAGCGTTCTTACGTTCGCATATATTAAATCAGTTGTCAAATGTCTTTTATTGTCAAACCAATGTTTTTCATTATGACATATTAACATACAAGTGTTGTTTATATTTTTTTAAGTGTATAGTGTTTGAAAGTACCTTGCTCAGAAGCAAAATGTATCAAGGTTTGCGAAGCTTTGAAGTGGTTTTGATCTATGGAGGTTGTTTGTAAACGCCCGTGGTTTTACAATTTCTGCAATTAGTTTGCAAATGTACAGATATTCTAAATTTCATACTTATAATTTATTACATTCTATTATTGCATGTAGCATTATATCATTACAGTAATATTGCGTTACTGTAAACACTTGCCTTAGTGGGTACAAATGAGTGATGAAGATTGCAAGTTGCTTCATTAATATGCATTTGTGTTGAGTTATTCATTCTTTGGCTCAAAACAAAGAAGATTGATTTAATCGTTGTATCATCTTGAAACAAAACAAGACGTTATTAAATATGAATATTGCGTTCATTAATTACGTATCTTGTTAGTTTTATCCTGATACCGTAAACTTACTCGTTTACCGGCTTTGCTTTCCATATAGCATCTATTGCGTAAACCTTGGTTCATGTGACAATGAAAAAATTGTTTTGGCAAAATTAGGTACATTCAAAGTCAGGTAAATTTTTCATGCCTTCTATGTAAATACAAGTTCGTTAGCGATTCAATTTTGAGACATTCTATACGGTCGAATAAACACAAACGTGGTAAACTGGTAGTTTCAACATAGTATTAACCCACACAGCGCAAGACATAACTACAGGATCACGCTTGCAAAAAGTAATTCCGACTACATGCACAAATCTTTTATGATGATATGCTCTAAACTTTGGAATGCTTTGTGTGATGACGCAAGAATCAAGAATTCCTACAAGGACTTTAAAAAAAATTAGCCAATACCATTATAATTAAACTAACTATATATACTTACATACCGATTGTTTTTAGTCGTAGTTGCTTTTGTCCTCATGCTCCAACGGCTTTAAATAAAATTTAATAATAATAATAGCAGCTGCACTGGTGGTCTCATTGAAAAACCGATACAAGAGCTAGAACAATTCATTTACGGAACGTTTATTGTAATTGTATTTCGTTTTTATTTTTTTGTTTTTAGTCTCAATATCTGCATACTATTAATGACAATGTGCAGACAAGATTCAGCAAACTATTTATTTATTATTTCTTAGCAGTCGAGTAGTCGTTTAGGAGTCACAGACACTAAGAGTGGGATTCACAAAGCGCGTTTAAGGTGGTAGTGTCGCCAAAGCAGTTTTGCTCATAGGCTGCAAAATGAGAACTTATTGCTTTGAAATTGTACGTTTACTGAGAAACTAGTGAAATGCCATATGGTGTCAAATAAATACTGCCAGACACTAGACTACCAATATCTACCTATATTTTTAACCAATCACCATTTGTAAGCCAGACATCACACAATAGAGACAAAAAAGTTAAAAACATCTAGCCAGATATCAGATTGGCCAGTTTGTGAAGTACAAGTAATGTTTTGACGCACAATTTTTTGCCACAAATAAGACAAATGAAAAATGAAGGTTCGTTTTTCTTTTGATTTCAAAATAAGTGTCTAAATTTTTCACAATTTATCATTATTGCTGTGAGTACTTTACAGGTTACGCACAGTTTCACAATTCAAACAGGCATCACTCCACAACCACTCAAGCAATTTGCACAAAGTTTTGTGTGTATAAACTAGAGCATATGTGCTTTTACTTTGTGTAAAGATTCTAAACAAAAACTTTCTTAATTGTGACGAAATTATCGAATGTGAATAGGTTTTCAAAACGTCATTTTTCCGACTTTACGACTTCACTGCTAACTGTATGCTGCATCAATTTTGCTGAAACTTGGCAAAAATATTTGCTTTAAAACATACTTTTAGAATATGTAAAGAACATAGTCGCGCGAAATCGACTGCTTTCGCGACACTACCCCCTTGATTTAGACCCAGTCTAAGTCTTAGACTGCGTTTAAACGCAGTCTAGCTAAACGAACGTTTAGACCCAGTCTAAGTCTGCATATGATTAGCGTGTAAATTTTGCTCTGTTTTCGTGTTCTAAATTTGATTACGTTCTATTCCTGATTCACGAGCTCAGTCTAAGGGCCTATTCCTTTACCGGATTAAAGGGTTAATTATAGTCGGACTAAACGGTTTAAAAATTAAGCTTAGAAATGCCATTCCAAAACCTCCGAATTAAACGGACTTAACTTCTAGCGCGCTGCTTTTGAGTCGGACTAAACGGACTTAACTATGCACGCTAATGTTGAGCGTGCATGTTAAGTCCGTTTAGTCCAGTGGTAGTTTTGGAATGGGGTCAGACTAAAATCAAGCCGCAGACTTATTTTAAATCGTTTAGTCTGTTTAGTCCGATTTGTCATTCCAAAACCTCAGACTAAAATAAGTCCAGTCCATTTAATCCGGTAAAGGAATAGGCCCTAAGTTAAACGTCCGTTTAACTTAAACGCCCGCTAGTGTTGAATTTAGACTAGCCTTTTGGCTATTTAAGGTTAGTCTAAGGTTAGTTTAAGGTAAGTCTAATTTTTTCATTATTTTACTTAAGTAGTTTTTAACATTTTTGACTTTTATAGTTTTAATTAGTTCTTATTCATCTTATAGACCAATAATAATCGTGTATTATCATGTCTATTTTACTTTTTAGCTGCTAGTATACGTTCATATGTGGATGATCTAGTTTTATAATAGGAAAATTTTGTTTACTATACTGTTTAGGTACTTATTTACTTGTTGCTATTAACAGTTCATAAAGCTCTAAAGTCAGTAAAGCCAACTACCTAACTTAAATTGATAAGAATAATTAAAAGTTACAAAAATTCTGAAGTAATAATTAATAACACCTAATAATAATAATAGGCATTGAGCTTTAAGCATAATCATACCAACTATAAACTGTTCACAAAGCTTTCTTTCAAGTTTTTTTGAATAAAAAAGAACATTGTAATGGAAAACTTTACGTGTATCTTATACGATCGCATGTTTGACTTAAGGGGGTAATGTCGTTTTCGTGGTTTTTGACATTTCAGTGTAATTTTTGCGCCCACAGAACTCAAGCTAAAAACGGACTACGGCTTCGAAACTTTAACCACAATATCTTTAGGTTAATTGCTATATAATTCTAATAATATTTATTCTTACATGTGGCTCGTTTGATTAGATTGATTAATAAAATAGTATCTTATTGGTAACAATTCAAAACTTCGGAAAATGTCGGATTAATCGTGTATAGAATTCATATCACAAAAATAGTATCCGTTGGTAACAAATTCAACCTTTAAATAAGTCGGATTAATTGTATATTATTCTGAATTTATCCGTGTTTCAGATATGGAGTGTCCTGAGTGCAACCAGTCTTTTACCCTCCAGCACAATTTATCAAGACATCTCCGCACTTTCCATCAATCGGTCCAGTCTCACGAATGCCCCACTTGCAGTAAAAAATTCACCCGCCAGGATAACCTTAACACCCATATCAAGAAAAAGCATTCTGCACAGTCCAAACCCAAACCCACAACCAAGTCCTCTACCTTCCAATGCCCCGTTTGCGACTCCACCCACACCCGCGAACGAAATCTCAACCGTCATATTCGCGAAGTCCACCAGACCCTACGTCCCTACCGATGCCCGCATTGCCCCGAAACATTCACCCGTGCCAACAAACTGACGGTCCACGTGTCCACAGCCCACCAACGCCGTAGTCCCTACTGGTGTGGTACTTGCTTTCTTTATTTCAAAAGTCCAGACGCCCACCGCCGCCACATGACCGAACAACATGGACAGCCTTCCTTTATCTGTTCCCAATGCCAGAAATCCTTTCGTCGCCACGCCCACCTCATGTCCCATCAACGGCTTCGACACCTCAGCAGAGACAATTATTTGCCTGCCAATACCCCAACCGAAGACAATAATTTGCCCGCAAACGACGTCAGCGTAGACAATTATTTGCCTGCCAATACACCTACTGACGTCCCCACCAACGACAGTGAAGTCATTGACCAAGCCATCTACCCCAACACCACCCCCAACTCTACGAACGTTCATGTTAATGACCTAGATTTCACCACTAACCCTGACCCCGTCCAATTCCCTCAATCCCCCGATTACTACCTAAATGACTTGTACACTGCTCATTGGTCTCGCATCCGAACCCATGCCCATAAATCCCCCTACCTCGACCGACTCAATTACCGCCTGGTCGACATTACAGGCCACGAAATTATTAATGCCCTTCAACACGCTCATTCCCAAGCCCCTGCCCACGGAAAATGGAACATTGCCCTGGGCTTTATTTTACGCAACAGACTAACGAACGAACCTTTATCACTATATATTATTGTTTTGTGGTGAACAATACTATGTTGTTAAAACACTTACACTCTTGTCACTATTTTATGTCCTATTATATATGATTATGCCGTATATGCAGTTGTTTTGTGTTGTATTGTGTCATTATTGAAATGTCAGTATTATTGTGCTAATAAACTTGAAATATTAATATGTTGTTATTGTTCAAGGTAGTACTTAGGCGAAGATGCCTATCATTCCAATTAAATTACTTTAAGGCGTCATTACGATACATATCACTTGAAGTTCAGAGTAGTTTGTATGAATAGAGCGTATGGCTGAATCAAAATTTTCCTCAGACAGTAGCCTATCGAACACAACATGGCCTTGTGGACTCATTAGGTGAACATAGGTGAAATGTCGTTCAGACAGAAATTCTGGAAAAAATTCTTTCAATTCTTGACCAGTCAAAGGCTGACCTTCTACTAATGACTTGACATTAGCCCTCACGTACCTGACTTGTGAGGTAGAGATCCGCTGATTTTCGCTTGTTGAAAACTCCATTGCTAGTAGTGACTTAGTTTGAGGGCTTTTATTGATTTGCGTCCTCGACTTCTGCTGATTTTTCATAGGTTATGTATAACTTGGCAACTTTTGCACCGTCTAGGCTATGTGCCAGCGCGCTAATCCAATCAGACGTCGGAGTAGTCAGTGGAACCGCTATGGTAGTCGTTTCGTCTTTTGTGGCAATAATCGCTGACTTTTGGTCTTGTGGTAGAAGCTGTCGTAAAAAATGTACCCAACGTGTATGCGTAATTCCTGGGGTATCGCGGACAGTTACCCAAGAAACTCCAAAAGTTTCAGTTTGTTCACTATAAGTGTGTTCCATTTTTCAATGGTATACTTATTTCCTACGAGTTGCCTTTTATTAATTTCCTACAAGTCGATGCTTGAAAACCGGTTTTAACTGGTTAAGTCAACGAACAATTTGTAAACCATAAATATTTATTCAAATACTCTACAATCACATCATTTTACTAATACAAGCAATTCTACATGAACAAAAACTTTACACAAAATTCACAGTTCAACCAATGGGACGCGACGGGACTTTGGAAATGTGAACCGCCATATTTGTAATCCGTTCAACAGTAAAATTTGACCCGGTGCGTTGAGTAGCGGCTGTTTCAACAATGTCTTGTCGTTCCACGTCTTCTATAAATTTACGGAATTCGGCGGTTGATGTAATAAGTGAAGGTGTTTTAAACAGCATAGTATTATTGCTGGGGTAATAGTAGGACAGTTCGTTCGTAAGTCTGTTGCGTAAAATAAAACCCAGGGCAATGTTCCATTTTCCGTGGGCAGGGGCTTGGGAATGAGCGTGTTGAAGGGCATTAATAATTTCGTGGCCTGTAATGTCGACCAGGCGGTAATTGAGTCGGTCGAGGTAGGGGGATTTATGGGCATGGGTTCGGATGCGAGACCAATGAGCAGTGTACAAGTCATTTAGGTAGTAATCGGGGGATTGAGGGAATTGGACGGGGTCAGGGTTAGTGGTGAAATCTAGGTCATTAACATGAACGTTCGTAGAGTTGGGGGTGGTGTTGGGGTAGATGGCTTGGTCAATGACGTCACTGTCGTTGGTGGGGACGTCAGTAGGTGTATTGGCAGGCAAATAATTGTCTACGCTGACGTCGTTTGCGGGCAAATTATTGTCTTCGGTTGGGGTATTGGCAGGCAAATAATTGTCTCTGCTGAGGTGTCGAAGCCGTTGATGGGACATGAGGTGGGCGTGGCGACGAAAGGATTTCTGACAGTGAGAGCAGGTAAAGGAGGGCTGTCCATGTTGTTCGGTCATGTGGCGGCGGTGGGCGTCTGGACTTTTGAAATAAAGAAAGCAAGTACCACACCAGTAGGGGCTACGGCGTTGGTGGGCTGTGGACACGTGGACCGTGAGTTTGTTGGCACGGGTGAATGTTTCGGGGCAATGCGGGCATCGGTAGGGACGTAGGGTCTGGTGGACTTCGCGAATATGACGGTTGAGATTTCGTTCGTGGGTGTGGGTGGAGTCGCAAAACAGGCATTTGAAGGTAGAGGACTTGGTTGTGGGTTTGGGTTTGGACTGTGCAGAATGCTTTTTCTTGATATGGGTGTTAAGGTTATCCTGGCGGGTGAATTTTTTACTGCAAGTGGGGCATTCGTGAGACTGGACCGATTGATGGAAAGTGCGGAGATGTCTTGATAAATTGTGCTGGAGGGTAAAAGACTGGTTGCACTCAGGACACTCCATATCTGAAACACGGATAAATTCAGAATAATATACAATTAATCCGACTTATTTAAAGGTTGAATTTGTTACCAACGGATACTATTTTTGTGATATGAATTCTATACACGATTAATCCGACATTTTCCGAAGTTTTGAATTGTTACCAATAAGATACTATTTTATTAATCAATCTAATCAAACGAGCCACATGTAAGAATAAATATTATTAGAATTATATAGCAATTAATACAACAAATTATGGTGTCATCAATCCGGTGTCAGATCCTCCCTATATACTACTGCCGTTTAGTTAGGATAACCTGACATACGATCGAAGGGATATGCGGCTGAACGGACCACAAGCTAAAGTGTTCTGCCGGTCAACTTGTTCGCTGTCCGTTCATCCGATTCAAACTGCACAGAACTAATAAAAACTTAGTGCAATGAAAAAAACGAAACTTGTGGCGAAAACTGAGAGCTGTTTGTAAATTTGTGAGCACTAACCGTTGCGTATATTCAAAACACGATTTTGAATTTGCAGCTAAGCGTAAACTAAGGGAGGGCACTTTTGCCCGAGGTAGGACACTCTTGTCCAGGTAAAAGTGTCCCCCCAGACACTAATTTTGCCTAGTTAAAACGGTCCGGGGGACACTTTTGCCTAGTCAAAAGTGTCCGGGGGGACACTTTTTTGGGGGGACACTTTTGCCCGTGACAACGGCATACGGACGAGCGGACAAGGGTTAACGTGTACGATACACGCCAACGTTTTGTCTGTTTTTTCGATTTATACCTTTTAGGGCAACCAGCAAACGTACATTGGGTTGGGACATACATATTCTGCCGTTTAGTAGGGATGAAAGGACATACGACTGAAAAACCAACGGGCATGCTGCTGTACGGACGAAAGCAGGAATTGAACGGCCGTTCTGCAGCTTACTTTCTTCGGGTGTCCGTGCATCCGTTTTTCCGTTTGTGCCTAATGTCCGTACAGAAGTATGAATTGAAGCTGAAAGCAGTTTGAAGCTTCAAACTAGGCACATGGTCAAAATTTTGATTAACCCTTGAGAGCTCTTGACAGTCTTAACAGTGAAGGTCCCCTGAATGAGTATGAGCAAGAGTACATAATAGGAAGAGTATGACACTCTCCCTATTATGTCTTGCAGCGCGCGTCCAATGCGCAGCGCGAAATAGGCCTTTTATGTACGGTTTTGAGGTGGGGGATACCCATCTATATATATATATATATATATATATATATATATATATATATATATATATATATATATATATATATATATATATATATATCTTAATTTTCGCCTACAAAAACAATCTTTCAACATTTTTTTCGTTAACACAAGAGTTGGGAATCGACGCGTATCAACACTTTCTACCCCGGGCCCCGACCCAACATAGCCCGCGGTTTGACACTTGTGGGTAACCCACGATCTATCCCGCGCCGTCAAAGTTGACCACGACCAACGTTGACCCACCACTTTAAGATACCGTACCTGATGATCGATCGTTTTTAGCAGATACCCCTGCACAATTTGCACAGTGTATATACAACTGTACATTGTTCACTTTGCTACCTACTTTAACCGAATGGTAACCAAATTTATGAACCCAGATTGGATTGAATACGTGAAAAAATTTCAGAATTTTTTCGCCGGTTTAACAAAATGCAGCGACCCGCGCAGCCTGAAGTGGGTGTGGATACCCAAGGGTTGACCCACGGCTCAAATTTTCCGATCCAACCCAACCCAACCCGTGGGTATCCACGACCTGCGGTAGTGACCCAAAATTGTCAAGACATTTCCATTCAAATTGATCAAAATTTTTGGTCGTGGGATTGTCTAAGTTGCTCTCATCTCATTACATAAGTGCCATCTTATCATTTATATACAAACTCATTAAATTTTTAAAGCAATATACATACTCATTATAATAAATCATACTTAACAATATTTCTACAAAAGATTTTTTAGCTTTCATCAAGGTTACGTAATCTTTAATCGGATCGGATCGGCGGATCGGATCGGATCGACCGATCCGGGCCTGGATCGGATCGGATCGGATCGCCAATCAAGCATCCGGGATCGGATCGGCATCAAAATTTCGGACCGATCCGATCCGATCCACATCACTGCTGTGCATAGTGCCTAAATATGGTAGATTTTGCCATACGTGGTGCAAAAATCGGGCAGATTTTGACAGCCAGCAGGATAGTGCATTTACGTGGTAGATTTTGTACACAGTGGTGCAAAAATCGGGTAGACTTTGGCATAGTGCATTTACGTGGTTGATTTTGTAAATACGCGGCCTGGCTGGCGAAGAAGTTTGGCCGGCCGGCCGGCCGGAGCGGCCATATTTTTGGACAAAACCAATTCATCCAAATCCAGAGTGTCATTTTGCCATAACTTAGCCTGCTGGATTGTTATACCGGCCTAATTATGTCAGTCGGTCGAATCTGGCTGGCCGGCCGGGGTTTTTAACCGGCCGGCAAGAGCTGGCCGGCGACCATCGGTCCGGCCGGCCGAAAATTCCGGCCGGTCACAAACACTAATCAAAACGGTTAATGTTATGTCGGTTTAGGTCAGAGGTTTAGGAATGGTATTTGTAAGCAGAATCATAAATTGTTACGTTTTGCTAAAGCAATGCAACCGCGTATATATGAGTCATGGCGTGTATAGTACAACTTTAATAACTGCGTCAGCTCATTTGCATATCGCGTTATCTAATTGACATTCCAGTTGAACGCGTATTCATTATTATCTGATTTAGTTTGTCAAGCAGGGCAAAACATTAAAACATTTTATGTAAATAAATTAAAGTTGTATTTATTAGACTGGTAAATTTAAATTTATAATAATAAATGAAGGGTTTTTTATTCATTTTCCATTTGAGTAAAATTTTACTTAAAGTACTCATAGTTTATACATAGTAACAGTTACGTAAAATAGAGCTAAAGTATGATACCTAATTTGTAATTGCCGTTTATGTTAAAAAATAGTTATAGTTCTGGTTTAGGTGTAGGTAAATGCTACCTCATGTACCTCCTACTACATATGAACCAAGAGTACATAATAGGGACTATGATCCCTATTATATACTCTTGTTCTTGTATGTACTGTGGCCGCCTACTACGATCACGGTACAGTAGACAATCAAAAACGCTAAGTCTCACAGATTTGTCATTATGTCCAGAAAAAACCTATACCCATCAATCACGCAAACTGGTCATCTCAAAACAGCACGGTTCTGAAATAAAAACCTTTGCTCATTAACAGTAAATTAAGCGTACTGAAAGGCACGGAGAAATCTAGGCAGGACAAACTAAGACGATCATTAGGTAAACGAACCGAATTTTGGAATTGAAACGAAGATAAAACTTATTTAAATGAATCTGAAGCAAAGGCTGATGAGTCACAAGTTGCTGAGACAACTTTATTTATCGAAAATTTGAACAAATATCGCTTTAAACAGTCTATTTTTGCCGATGTGCTTTCCAAGATTCGACAAATAAGTTTTGAGTTGCTTGATTGAAAAAATGTTTTTACGACATTGCAAAGAGTTAGAAATAGTTTGCATTTTCAGAAAACCACAGTACATAAGAGTTTGGTGGTAATACAGGTTGTTATTTTAGCATGACCGTAAAAGTAACGTCTACGCTTTTTCGTTGATTTCTAATCACATGCAGAAAATTTTAAGGCAAAAATAGTTACGCTGCTAAGCTTTAATCTCAGTTACTAATTTATTTAGTTCGTTATAAGTTGGATGTACTTACTCTACTGTTTCTAGCCAAGATAATGCTTTCTTTCGCACAGCAGTTTGCAAAATACTAATTAATTGCACTATCTCAATGGTACCTGAATGAAATGAGCCGGTGGCCGAGTGGCTAGGGGCGCCAATCACCAGGAAGTTAGGCGCATAAAGCAAGGTAGCCAGCCAGTGATGGTTCGAATCCTGGCCACGGCTGTACTACTGTTTTTTTTAAAAACTGTTTAAAAAATGTCAAATTTCTAACAGAAGAATCTCTACAGCCGTGAAAGCGTGGATTTTAAGCACAATCTTTATATACTCAACATTTTGTGATAACTTCCTAGAATAATTTTATGAATCAAATTAGTGAGCGTGAAAATTTGTGAAGAAAAGGTTGTATCCGCGACAAAATTATAAAAGTTTTCATTTCGTATAAAGTTTGGTTATTTTTAATAAAAACTTAATCATGAAATACCCCACGCGTTTTCTCAGTGGGTGTCAAAAGAGAAATAATGTTTCCAAAAACTTTGTGAGAAAATGCGTGAAATCTGCCTACGCAAATTACAGAGAGGAAAAATAACAAAAACTTCACAGTTTCAACTTTACCTCAATTCCGGGTTGTTTACCCTCACTTTATCCATACTACTAATTGTAAAACAAATAAACGTGACTATGCAGAGGATACGACAAGATAAGGCTATAAACTATGAGTGTAAAATCACTGGCTCAAGGCCTATTCACACGAGGGCGCATTTTGCTCGATGGCGTACGCCATGGCGCACGATCAGGCGCATGAGCGGGCGCACGCGCACACTTGCATACTGCATGTGTGAAATAATGCAGCAGGCAGTGTGAAAGTAGAATGCGCCCGCTCATGCGCCCTCTCATGCGCCCGCTCATGCGCCATGGCGTGCGCCATGTCATGCGCCCGCTCAAGCGCCCTCGCGTGAATAGGCCTTAAGATCTCTTTTGCTTCACTTTTATATTCTCGACAAAATTTCACTAATGTTTGTGGGCCATACCTCAAACTGACAAATACTCGGCAATTTGAGCTAGATTTTGAGCTTACCGAAATGTGAACTTTAGCTAAGACATGAAACTGAATACGTTAGACGATTGACACGTGTTAAGTCATGTAGCTATCATGCCTAAGTAGATCCTGCTCAAGTTTAATCGAGTTAATTTAAACACTGTAGTCTTGAACTGTCAATGTATAGTTAATGTTACTATATAAGTAAAATGTAAAAAATAAGACGTACAAAGTAAGTATAAAGTACAAACTTTCTCTGTTCTCTTCTGGACAAAAAATCGACATTATGTAGTTTACGACAAAAAATACGACATTATGAACACTCAGCGACACGAAATTGAAACAAAATGGAAACAAAATTTGTTTTCAACTGAATTATATATTTAGATAATATTATACATACTAGCGTTGATATTATTTTAACATGGAATGCTAGTGATGGTAATAACTCATTAATAAAGTAGAGCGTAAAAAATGCTATTTTAAATGTCTCAAAGTCTAAGAACGTCCTAAAAAATTAATATTATTACTGTATTATTGAACACAATACGAAAAGATTACAGAGCTTTCTACTTGGACTGCTAATTTGTTAATCTTTAAAAAGCCTAGCTTTTCAGTTTTTGACACTGAAAGTGATAAAAAAACGCAAAAAATGATGTAGGACTTCAATTCCAAGCAAAAAATGTTTCATGTGAACTCAACTAAGTTTCATGTCGGGATTCCAGGTTAGATAACCAACTTAATTAACTAAATTAACTAATTAATTAATGAAATTAATTAACTTTTAATGCAGCGAATGTGTACATTTTCATAATTTGAACGTCTCGTATGTAAGAGTATGTTACTTAATCGTGTGCATTGTACATTGTAGGTGCAGCATACGCATAACACATAAAAATAAAAACTAAAAATATAATGCAAACTGCAAATCGCAAAAAATAGTAACAAACTGGTAATCTAAGCGAAACTAATCCGTTACTGAAATCCAGATAATCCAAATTTATGAGCTAGTCCTTAAACAAAACAACTAAAGGTAAGTTGCATGCCGATAAAAATGTTCATTTTGGTGGATCTTGGAAAAAATGTCTTCAATTTTTTAGGAAAAGTATACCTCATAAATCCGTCTGTCGCAAACACTTTCATGACATTTTTGAAATAGGTAGAACGTTTTTGACCAAAGTCGGCTTCATAAATAATTCTAGCTGCTGACTTTGTCATGGTTTACGTGTTTATAACTTATATATAATCTCAAATATTATATTTATCGCCGTAGCTAGATGTCAGAAAATACCTTAGGCGGAAAAGGTTAGGTAGTTAGTGTGATCTTGTGTGAGCCTTCTGTTTTTGCGCTAAATTTTTTGGTCTACTGGACTATTATAGAAGCAAGGTAGCTTAAAAAACAAAAAACATAAAGTAAGGCTCAAATAATTTATATAGACAAAGTAACCATAAAATCGTTACTATTACTTAACTTTCCTTGAATAAAAATAGAAAAAAATTAACACAAAACATAAAAAAGATATAAAAAATAAAACAAAGACATAAACAAATAAAAAGACCTTGATACCGATTATACAATATTACGAAGCTATAGGCGGTGAATTAAAAGTAGCGCTTTTGGCGCCTGATTGAGAAATTGTAGCTAGCTTCGCCATACAGATAAATTACCCAAAAATCATGGACATACCTACATTACACGAGATCATAGTATAAGGGGACTTATTCCGAATTCGTTGAAGTTTTCATAGAAGCTTTTCCCGACGTTTGGGGCGATTTGAAATTACAAAAACAGAATAACTACCCTTTTTTGCATGTGTAAAAATGTAAGATTTCAGCAAAAATTATTTCACACAAAACACAAAACGAAAAAACAAAAGTATTTCAAAATGTTTTTGTCGTGGATCTCAATCTTTTTGAAGCCTTTTAAAGCAATTCAATTTTTTATTTTTTTGTTTTTGTTTTTGAGTTTTTGAGCACCTTTTTCCCAGTAAAGATTCTTTATAGGTCATAAGGGAGGATTCTGACACAGAATACTTAATTTTTTGACCCACGGCTCAAAGTTACCGACCCAACCCGTCATTACCCACAATCCGCGTCCACCCCTGATTCAGCTTCGCCGTCAGGGTGGACTGCCATGCATGTAAAGTACATAATAATAGCTCCTACAATGACATAATTTATAAATTGACCTTTTAGTGTGAGCCCTTTATCTGAATAATTAGTGCACTAGCTTCTTTGACCACCCGGCCACGCTGTTTTTCATGTTACTGTACTATGCTCAAAGAAAACATTACGGAGAATCACAAAACTTCAACAAAAATTCAAGATGATAGAGTTATCTTTCAAAAGAAACCTGCAATACTTAAAGTTATTGCTAGCTGACATACTCCCACATAATTCTAATATGAGTAAGCCCGATCTGCGGCAAAACCTTCAGCAAGTATAAAGTATAAATTTTCAAGTAAACTGACCAGAGTTAACTAAAACCTGTTGCGCAGCGGGAATAAATTTCCAACATTACTCTTCTTTACGCTAGTATCAAAGCAGCTAGCATGAACATAACTCCTGCTTCTCGAAATTGCCGAAACTGTCACCGTTTCACTTAAGGGGGTAATTGCGTTTTTAGGTGTTTTTTTGAAAAGCCATGGCTCAGCGTTTACAAATTCAAATCACAAGCGGTCTTTTGCATTAGGTAGAACAATATGTTTCCTAAATGTATGCCATGCATTGAAATTTAACCTGTGATTTTGTTTCCAGTATAAGCGACTAAAAAAGGTCCTTTCCAAAATATTACAATTTTTTACAAAAAGTTTGCGCCACAGCTCTGAATCATACGATTACCTGTTGGGGCTGAAAGTTGGTAAGGTTTTTGACATGTTTAAAATCCCCAGGCATGTCCCCCACTTTTTTAATAACTAGTCAATTTACTGAGAAAATAGCTGAAAAGCAAACGTACCGAAAATTTAAGATAATTTCTTGTAATTAAAACCCTCTAAAAATGTCCACAGGTGAAATTTCAAAAAAGTGAGAGACATGCCTGGGGATTTTGACCTTTACAATACTGTCCCAAAAATTTATGCTCAGGCGTCACTTATAACTTGAGTACTGGTGGCGCAAAGTTTACATAGAAATCACAAAAACCTCGAAAACGCAACTACCACCTTAAGTCTGACTAAAAATTGTTGGACCCTGAGAGAAAAAGAAACACGCAATTTCATTACGAAAAGGACAACTTGCAAGCATCAAGAGTACAGCATCAAAAATCACGCCACCTGTTTAGTCTCAGGGCTCGGCAACTTTTGGTCAGACTTTAGTATTTACCGGCAAACAAGCACGTTCTGCGAGTAGAGTTAAATTAATTTTAGATAGATTTCGTTGCGACATGCTTGTAGTCACCTAATGTTGGAGTTTGGCCCTAATGAGCACCACCCTGGATCCTAATGTGCACCAGGTGCCTAATATTGCACCAAAATAGTAATTCTCATAACACAGCTATGTGAATGATTTTCAATCGGGTTTTTTTGTGAACATAGTTTATATAACGGAGCAACTTCATAATGAACAACAAGACAAAATTCGTTTTCTTTGTGAGAGTTTTACAGTCTCCCAAACTGGTGCACTTTTGGCACCCATGCAACAATGGTGGTTGGCGCAGTTTAGGGCCCGAAATGGACCACAAAATACAGTGAACAAGCACGTTTTGCGAGTAGAGTTAAATTAATTTGGGATTAATTTCGTTGCGACATGCTTGTAATGCTGAGGATATTCTTCGAATATAGAACGCGGCGCCAACATTTTTCAATGCCAACACTTTTCAAGGAACTAAACATGACCACTCTCAGTTTTGATCTCATTTTTTAGCTGAAGTCTAACAAAAAAGATGCGCCACTTTTTTTAGTGGCATGACTTTTGCGACTACTTGTACTCTTGATTGTCAGAATCTATTTTTCCGCAGCGAAATCACATGTTTGGTTTTTTTTAGTGGTGCAACTATTTTTATTGTCAGACATCAACAATGTCAGCAATAATGGTTAAAAATGGTTTTATTTCAAAAAAATTCATATGGCACAGTTTAAATAAGCTACAATCAAACAATAGGTAGGTCTGAATTTGCCTCTGCGGGCGACCTTGACTGCCGAAATCGCGATTTTTAACGGTGCCAACCGCAGCCCCAGCTTAGACGGTCAGCCGCTGAGGCCGCATAAAGTTTCATGTTATTTTGATCAAGTAACACCATTCTACATGCATATTGCATACTGGGGAGCTGGACTGTGTTTGTGAATCCTGTTTCATACTTATATGTATTACAAACAGCATAAGGCTTTTAAAAAATATTTCACACCACGAAGAATTTCTGTTAAATCTAAGAAAGAAGCAATGCAGTTGAGCAGCAAGTTTTCTGCAAAGCAGTGCTACATATGTACATAAGCTTAAATGTCACTATGCTGAGTGACATTCATAGCCATACCAGGCGTCGTTGGCAAAGGCGTTCTAAGTCAACCATGTCCTGGGCCCGATTTATCGAAACACAATGTTCGTCATCGAAAATGTTCGTCATCGAAAATGTTCGTCATCGAAAATTTTGGATTGATCGAAACATTTTCGATGACGAACATTTGTTTTTTCGATGACGAACATTTGCTTTTTCAACGGCGAGTTCGTCATCGAAAAAGCAAATGTTCGTCATCGAAAATGTTCGTCATCGAAAAGTCAAATGTTCGTCATCGAAAAAGCAAATGTTCGTCATCGAAAAGCAAATGTTCGTCATCGAAAAAGCAAATGTTCGTCATCGAAAAAGCAAATGTTCGTCATCGAAAAAGCAAATGTTCGTCATCGAAAAAGCAAATGTTCGTCATCGAAAATGTTCATTATTGAAAATTTTCAGCGTTCGAAATTAGATCAGTCGTTCTAAGTCTAAACATTCTGAATTAGAACATTTTCATTAAAGTCTAAATTCTCTAATAATAATACTAATAACTACTACTAACTACTTCCAATACTTTACTACTACCTAAGACTACCTAATACTACTAAAATTGAGGTACAATAAAGTATCGAATTTAGTGGTTCTGTCTGGTGCCAATAGATAGTGGCAAACTCTCAAAGTTGAATATTATTTTGTTTCAACTTTTCCGCAACATTAACTAAAGTTTTGAAAAACTTTACATAAATCATTTTGCCGAAAGAGAACTAATTTAATATTTCAGAAAAGCTGAAAAGCTGGTTATAATTTCACAGGTTGGTTTGGTTGGTTCATATACTCGCACTTGTCCTTGTCCCTATCATTTTGTCTTTGAGCAATTCCAAAATTACCTGGCCAGATAAGCCGATTTTTGGCATGAAGATATTTGACCTCAATACCAGACCGAATACAAAATTCGTCTAAAACGCTTCCGTTAATGCTTCACAGCAGCTGACCGAAATGTGCCCTAGTCCTTCTTGTCCCTCTGTGTTCTCAAGGACAAGTATGAACCGGTCTTAAATTAAGTACGCCTGAACCAAATGCTTGAAACGGCCAGCCGACTCTCTTTGCAGTATGGTCGCAGATATTAGTTATATATTCAGTTAACAGCTATTAGGGTCGATTCATACTTCAGCAGGGCATACGGACAAAGCCTGTATAATCCGTTTTTTAATTCTTACTTTTTAAGGCAAACGCGCATAGCTTGGGCCTAAGTTGCGTTCATAGTTTTGAACAGTATGTCCGTTTGTCCGTATGCCCGGGAGTTTTGGCTAAGTTGAACTGAAATTAACTTTGCCGGGCATATACGAACAAAGTGAAATAGTGCGGTTTAGTAATATGTAGATGAACGGACATATGGCTGACAGGCAAAGTCAGTTGGTCCCAATGTCCATACGGCAGTACGGTTATTTTAATAATTAATATTAAAAATTTGTATTAAAAATACTTTTAATTTCAAATATTTTATTAATATTAATATTAAAAATATTACAAGTTTAGTTCGTCGGGTATGTTAGGGATGTACACATGAAGCAAGCACGCAGATTACCAAAACGACAAATTAAGTGATTTGAGAAAATATCAGCTGAAGAAATACGTGAGTATCTGTATGTAAGTGTATGATTGGAATTGAATCGAGTTGCGGTCAAAACATTCAAGGAATCACGGTTAAAAATTTGAAAAATGTCACCCCCGGCTGGACTCGAACCAGCGACCAGAGGTTTCAGAAACCTCAATGCTAACCACTACGCCACGGGGGCTACGACAAAGGTACGTTAAAATCTGTTTTAAGTTGTATTGTTTGTATTATTTAACACTATGGAATGATTCCAAAAATAAATTTTCTTTCCATAAAAGGAATTAAGCTTAGTTATTATGGTAATACTGATAAGGGCACTGTAAACTTTCGTTTGGTATATTCAAACCTGGATTATTATATTTATCATTTTGCTTAGGATAGTTTATATCCTATTAATTAATACAAGTCTAGTGCGTCTAGTTTAGACTAGTTAGACTAATAGTATTTATCTTAGTTTAGTCTATTTCATGCTACATTATTTAAAGATGAACAAAAAATTTTTAAATTTTTTGCCTAAATTCAATTGTTTTGGGATTTGATCACCCATGGTGTGATCTGTACAATTAGCCCCTTTTAGGAAAAGTTTTCAGGGGCCATAACTTTTGATACGGTAATGGTACAATTATAATTTCAACGTCATTTGGAAGGAAATTGTTAGAGCTTTAAAATGATGGGTCATATGACCCTGTGACGTGACGTTTAGCGTACGTCAAAATTTAGAAAGTGAAATTTTGACTTATTTTCAGGACGTTGCGCCATCATGTAATATGTCATCTGAAAGCGCTAAAAATGTCTTTCTAATGACGTAATTGTCATCTTTCTACGATGTTCCTAGCCTAAGCTGTGGCCATTTTTGTGGTTAACCTCCAGAAATAACTGACTACAAAAATGGCCTGTCGCGGAGGATTCTGCGGAGGAAAAATAACTCAATTTTACGCCCTTTTAAACTCAAAGGCACAGCTTAGCGGTTTAGTATGAAGCATTAACGCTTCTTTTAGACACTTTGATGAAACAGATGAACAAAAAATTTTCGATGACGAGCTTTTGTCATTTAGAACATAATATTGTTCTAAAAGACCAAAGCTCGTCATCGAAAAATTTCTCGATGACGAACATTTTCGATGACGAACTTTCGATGACGAACATTTGTCTTTTGAAAAATCACCGTTGAAAAAACAAATGTTCATCATCGAAAATGTTTCGATCAATCCAAAATTTTCGATGACGAACATTTTCGATGACGAACATTTGTCTTTTCAATAATGAACATGTATTTTCGATGACGAACATTTGGTTTTTCGATGACGAACATTTGGTTTTTCGATGACGAACATTTTTGATGACGAACATTTGTTTTTTCGATGACGAACATTTTTGATGACGAACATTTTCGATGACCAACATTTTCGATGACGAACTTTCGATGACGAACATTTTCGATGACGAACATTTTGTTTCGATAAATCGGGCCCTGGTTTCAATGCGCTGATAAATAATCTACAAAACATTGTCACAACAGGTTTCGTCGCAACACTGTTCAGTGCCATTATCGTGTTAAACCACGAACTACGGGGCTCTTGGAATTTAGGCCTGAAGGCGATGGACACGAGGGCGA
>JASANF010001511.1:0-15287 GCA_030248245.1 Trissonchulus sp. WLG1_4 | reverse complement strand
GAAAATATTCTCTCTAAGGATCTAGAGTAAAACTTCAGAACTGGAGGCCTTTGACAATGTTAAATTTAGATTATAAAATTCTGACCTTATAGATTTGGACCAAACTTGTGCAGTACCAGGAAGGGATATAAAAGGAGGACTTTTTTCCTTAAAAACTGTTTTTGACTGGTCAAAATACAAGAAAAGCAAATGCTTTTTTCTCTCAGTTGATCAAAAATCGGCTTTTGATTTAGCAGAATGGGATTTTTTGCATGCCGTAATCAGAAATTACGGGTTTGGCAAAAATTTTAGAAAGTGAATTGAAATTATTTATAAACGAGATTTTGTCAAAAGCTCAGTTATGGTAAACGGGTATGTATCAACCCACATTGATTTAAGGGGGTAATGTCGTTTTCGTGGTTTTTGACATTTCAGTGTAATTTTTGCGCCCACAGAACTCAAGCTAAAAACGGACTACGGCTTCGAAACTTTAACCACATTATCTTTAGGAAAATATCCCCACCCCTTTTTTTCCTTTTCTAAAAATAGTTTGTCGAGTCGGTGTTATGGGCTTTTGAAAAATTTAAAAAAAAGAGAAAATAAAAAACGGGTGGGGGATATTATGACAGTGCATAACTGCAAAAAGATTAGTAGTTGTTGGCTGATCTTGAGTTTCATAACTGTGGCGCAAAAATTAGTCAAAAAAACCGCTGATGGGGTGTATTCAAATGATAGCAGCAGTAAAATTGCAAAAGATAATCTGCTTTTAAATATAGTTTTTTAAAGCTAGAAGGTGTACAAAAATGTAAAAAAGACCGCTCTAGTTTTTGTAGAGGTTAAGTGCAGTTATTGTAGCTTAAAAAAACACCTAAAAACGCAATTACCCCCTTAAAACGAGGAATTAGACAAGGCTGCCTGATGAATGGGTACAACCCTGTCGACCAAATTACACATATTCATAGGTGAGCAACCCCTTAATATATGTAAATATGTATACATATATTCTGTCCTATGAATATGTATAAGAGTGCATCCTCGTGAGAGGATGCATACATATATTCAGCTTTGAATATATGCAAGTATTCGGCAGTGTTAAGTTAATGGCCGAAACCTCAGCCGTGTCCTAGTCAGCTGTTGTGGATGGAGGCACATAGCCGTACTACTACGACTAGTAGTAATAAGGCGTGCAATACATTTTTATTACTTTTAAACCAGCTTTTTTTTCTTGCAGTTTCGGTTTAATTTTGTTTAAAAAATGTGGTAAGTTAAAAATTTGTGTGATCTGTTTTTGCATGACTTTTAACTTAGGCGATTTGCTTGCTAGGTGGCGGTATTGACCGCAACATTTCGACCCAGACAGTTATATACGCATCTGTCTGGGCCGATGCGTTTATATTACATGCACGCGTGTGTGCGTGTGTGCTTGTTGTTCGGGATTGTGCGTGCGTTACCAGCATGCACTGGGCTGCTAGGGGGTGGGGCTTATTGTTAGTTGGCCGCCATAGTGGTCGCCATTGTTATTTCCAGTTTAGTTTTGCTGGGTGTAGGTTGGGTTCTTTGGGGATGGGTTGTTTGTAGTGTTGTGTTTTTATTTCAGGTTAAATTTATGTAGGACTATATTTTTTATATAATTTGCGTTTTTATTTCAGAATTATTTTTGTTTATTGGTTCTGGCTAATTGGTAGCCTTACCCCGAATTTTGCAAAGCCAGGTATGTTCTGACTTAAACTCAAAATAAATCTATTATTATTATTATTATTATTGTAGTATGCAGTAATATGTAGTATTATTATTGTAAGTTTTCAAAACTTTAGTTATGCACACGTGTTTTTCAGATCACTCAGTAGTATGATTATTCATTTTACATCAATGTAACCACTTGTGAATGAGTGAGTATAATATTGACAGTATTGTATTATTAGTCAAATAGTGAGTGGTATTTAATTGTCAAATGTAATAGTTTCATGTTTTTATTAATTTTGGTATCTGGAATTCGTTTTGCTATTAAATACAGCCGTCGATATTCAGTTAATAATTCATAAGTTTCCGTTTATTTTCAGTGACGGGTGGTGGGCGAGCGGAGGGGCCAGCAATCGGTGGTGACTCACGGCCGGGCTGCGCCGCAAGTCAAACGTATGTTTCATTTGTTTTGGTTATAAAGTTTGAACTGCATATCATTGTGGTTTCTTATTTCTCATACTTCTAGTGCATTAAGGATGTATGGTGTTTAGTACTATCGTCGCCATAACTACCGCTCGTTTTATTATTGTAGCAGTAGTAGTATTAGAGTACTAGTAAGTTCAAAGTGTGTACATTGTTTATATAATGTATATATCTTAGGTTAGTTTCGTTTTATTTCAGAAGTGAAGTCGAGGGGCGCGAAGTGGTCGTATTGCAGAAGAGGTCGAGGCGCAGGATTATTAGTCACAGGTACGTTTGTTTTTAAGTGGTTTGTTTTTTAAAAGTTGATTTTATTGTGCTTAATATTTTCCAGTATAAATGTTTTTTTACTTAATTTTCGTGTACTTGATCACTAACAGTAGCAGCACCGTTGTGGTGTGAATATATTTCTTATAATTATTTATTTATGATGCTTGATTATAACCAGTAGCAGCACCAACGTGGTGTGCTTGTATTTTTCTTAATCATTTCGTAAATATTTGATATTATCTTCAGCAAAATTTGTTTTGTTTTTCATTTTTATTTCAGGCACGGGTGGCGCCCAGTCAGTCAGGCTGTTCGGTCGCTGGTCCACGGATACTCTAGGGTAATTTTCTGATATAGGTGTAACCAAGAGTACATAACGGGCAGATTGTCATACTCTTCCCATTATGTACTCTTGGTGTAACATAGGAAACAAACAGCTGAATGCGACTTTTTAAAAGTAATTTTTACATTTTTTAATTTAGTGAAGCACTCTATTAACACACTTAGGCATGTCGTCACGTCAAGTACGTACGTAGATAGTATGTACGAGGAAGCATTCTTCCACTATTGTTTTTTATAGGATCGTATATAAGTTGAGTTTCTTCATACATCCAGGGGTTTGTTGCATTGCATAAGCTGCTACCTTGTGCCGCATTAGTGATTTTTTCTTACCGATTTGACTAATAAGTCAGTACCGTATAACTAAGTATGCACCGCCAGATACTCTTTGTGGTTGCTCGTGCAATCATTCAATTTTTATTACTAAGAGTTTACAGGCTGGCTTCAACCATAATGAGGACAACTTTTATTCTCGTGCGTCAAATTATAAAGTATGCATTTTACTTTTAATCAACTGAAACATGTTCAACTAATATTCCAACGGTCCCCTTTCTGGTTTATCATGATTAAATATTAAAAAAGTAGCCGTTTATTTTCTACTTTTAATTTTTACTTCAAAAAATACTGCTTGATTGATGTACTGGTCTTTGGTGTGCAGAACAGCTGACTACAGTTTATCACCTAGGGTTGACGTGGGGATATTACCGACTCCTCATATAGTGTTACCATGTTTGCACAGATTCATTTTACCAAATTCTTTCGCCGCGTCCAGTCGTTTATGGATAATCTGAGCGAAAGGTTTCGGTGTTTAAATTTAAACATTTCATCTGGTACAAAGTTTTCAGTAACATTTTTGAATATTCCTCAAACTGAAAATTTTAAATTGCTGGAAAGACAGTTGCGTTTTGTTCACAATTTAAAGCCTGCTCGATTGTCTTCAGTTGTTCGACATAATGCCACTGCCGAAAAAGACTTGCGTGTATTGCCAGAAACTAATCACTGCCTCCAATTTTAGCCGCCACATTAACAAATTTCATTCGATTCCCATATTATTTACAATTGCTAATCCAACTAAAGATGCATCTGTGCATGAATAAATGACATTATTATTGAGACGGAACAACTAAGTAACTGGTGTTTATGAACAAGCCTAGGTATGTAACTAAAATTAGACTACGACAGCGACTTCACACTGTTATAACGTTGTTAATTGTTATAACGCTGTTAATTCACACACTTCACACTTCACACACGGTTATAATTAACTGGTTCTGAAGCAGCCGTGGTCGAGTGGTTACGATGGACGACTACGGCCCTTGATGATGTGCTACTCGATGGTTCGATTCTTTGCGTTCTTTTTAAGGTTCTTTCTTACTTCTAGCAAGCGTGCGACAAATCTTTGAGTGCACGCTGCGTCGAATTCGCCTATGCTTACCGTGTGTTCAGAGAGTGCAACAAATCTCTGACTGCACTCTTAGAAGTTAAGAGATTACAGGAGCCGCACATATCAGAGATTTGTAGCATCCCTAATTACCTAGAGGCCATGTGACAAAGTCTATTGTTTTAATTTTCCAATTGTGATCCCGCAGTGACCTTTCAGGTGAAAAAGAGCGTCAAAAGGCGAGCCGCTGTTGGCTATGGCCGTCCGCGCATGCTTTTTGAGGGATTGGCAATTGCTGGTAGACTTGACGAAATGCTGGCTGAATCTTGCTGTAAAACAGTGCTCTTTCAACTTTTTCACTAGCAAAATTTGAAATCACGTCTGAACATGTATCCAGTCAACATATGATTGCTATCTTGCATTCATTGTTAAATGCAAACGTGCACATTTTCTCGCAGCTAAATTTTCAAACTGTTTTCGGAAAAAAATTAGGTGGCTAGTTCTTCGGTTTTAACCCATTTGATTCAATAGCAATGAAAAAATTTAATTAATAGCAATGAAAATTCATTAATGATTTTAAACTATTGGAGCACATTCAAACAACATTTACGGAAAATCTTTTCACTCATTGGTAGGAAAAAAGGAAAATTCCAGAAAAACGAAATTCAGGCTTTCGAAAAAGAAATTGAAGCAGCAAAGGCCGTTAACGATAAACAAAAAATCAAGGAGGTAAAAAAGAAGCTTAGAAGCTATGAACTAAAAGAAATTGATTCTTGTTTAAAAAAGGCTCAGAAAGACAACGCGCTGAGAGAAAACTATACTATTTATACTGCGAAAAAATTGGCAAAAAAAGCTGGACAAGCTAGATATTTTTATTCACTAAAAACCGAAAATGGCAATGTTTTCTCAAAAAATTTGGATATTTTAAGAGAAGCGAAAACTCATTTTGCCAATTTATTCAAATCAAATCCCATTGACTTTGAAAGCTCACATAAGTTTCTCAGCAATGTTTCTGCTAAAATTGACGCAAAAAACTATAGCCTTTTGGAAGAATCAATTTCGAGGGAAGAAATAATAAGCGCTATTAAAAGCTTTCAAAAAGGAAAAACTCCCGGTTATGACGGTATTCCAATAGAATTTTACTTGTATTTTGTTTCTGAAATTTCAAAAATTCTGCAAGTAGTTTTTAATGCATGTTTTGACAGTGGACAACTTGAAAATTCGATGTATCACGGAGTTATTAGCTTGTTATACAAGAATAAGGGAGACAGGCAACTTTTGAAAAACTGGAGGCCATTAACCATGTTAAATTTAGATTACAAAATTTTGACAAAAATTTTAACTCTCAGATTGAGAAAAGTTATGAGTTCATTAGTTAAAAACGACCAAACTTGTTCAGTGCCAGGTAGAGACATACGAGACGGTATTTTATCATTAACCACGACTTTTGATTTTGCAAATTTTGAAAAACAGGATTGTTTCTTTCTTTCAGTAGACCAAATGTCAGCATTTGACATGATAGAATGGGATTTTCTACTTTTAACGTTACACAAATTTGGTATTGGTCCAAAGTTTTTACACTGGATAAATTTAATTTATAAACCAGGCCTAGTTAATAGTTCCGTGATGATAAACGGGTATGTTTCCGTACCGTTTGTGTTAGAAAGAGAAATTAGACAAGGTTGTCCACTGTCACCGTTATTATATGTGCTTTGTACTGAAATTTTTTTAATTAATGTGAGAGCAAATGATAGAATTAGAGGAATAAGAATTGGAGATAATGAGAGAAAAGTCACCGCATACGCGGATGATACTAATTTTACTTTAAAGGACATAAGTTCAGTGAGAGAAGTTTTCGATCTATATACTGACTTTCAAAAAGCTTCTGGAAGCACCCTAAAATTTGAAAAAACTAAATTATTTGGATTAGGCAATACAAAAACAGATGAGCTCGAAAATGACTTAAAATGTTTTGTTGTAGATAATTGTACTGTATTTGGTATTAATTTTTGTAGCAAAGGGATAAGTGAGGCAGTCGAAAATGATTTTTTAATACACTTGGAGACGAATTGGCAGAAAGTTTTCCGAAAGTTTCTGTTTCTTATTTTGCGAAAATTGCTATAATGAACACATACTTTCTTTCAAAATTATGGTACAAAACATGGTTCATCTCGCCAACAAAACAAATAGAGAAAAAATTGACCAAAATCATGGAAACTTATCTTTGGTATCCTTCTCAGATAAACAAAATTACTTCAAAGAAAATAGTCCTTCCTAAAAACAGAGGAGGACTAGGATTTCCGGAAATTAATTTAAAAATTATGAGTCAAAGAGCCTCTATATTGATAAAAAGAGTTGCTGGCGAAGATCAAGCATGGTTTGACGGTTTTGACTATTTTTGGAACTGTTTTACTACTCGCAAGCGTGTAAAAGATTTACCAAAATTTTACACAGAAGCCAAAAAGGCCGAAAATTTATTGGGTTTACAATTTCAAAATAATAAGGTGAAACTTTGTGAAAAATCATTTTCGACTAAAAATTTAACTTTGAAACCGATTTATGAAGAACTAATTTTGCAAAAATATTTTCAAAACTTGCGTATCACAGAAACCATGTGGAACCAATTTTTTTTAATCCCGGAAAGTTATTGGTCAAAACTTTGGGAGTTAGTGAAAACACCTTTTGTTTCTGCCAGAGCTAGAAATTTACACATAGAGACTGTTCACAATGTCGTTTATACTAATGAACGAAAAGCAAAATTTGATCCTAGAAACAATGATGTTTGCGATTATTGTAACATGGTTCTTGGAATACCAACAACAGAAACATTAGGACACGTGTTTTATGATTGTCCCAGGATTATTCAATTTAGAAGAAAAGTATTTGAGTTACTAAATGAGATTAGTAACTCAAATACTGATCCCTCATTCGAAGATTCAGTTAAAGCTGTGCTCTTTGGCTTCTATCCAAAAAATTTTAAATTCCGAAATTCCGCAAATTTAATTTTACAAGAAGCCAAATGGGCGATTTGGAGCACTAGACTGACGTATGTTAATCATGAAAAATTGAAAGATCCTTGGGACATCTTCAAAAAAAGTTTAGGGAAACTGCTTGACAGACTGATTTCTTGCTTAGAAATTAATTCAGTAATGAAGAAATTTGTAGGCCAGTATGGTTTTTTGAAAATCGAGAATGACACCCTTGTACTAAACATTGATTAATTTCACGATTTTGTATTGCATTCTAATGTTTTGTTCGTATTTTGTGTATGTATGTTCTATGTAGATTTCTATTGTTTCAATATGATTATTTATGTTTTGTAATTTTTTGAGTTGATAATGGCTTGAGAAACCGCTGTGCTAAGACAGGTAGATAGGTCGGGTAGAAATAAAATCTTTCTGAGGGACAATGAGAATTTAAGCAGGAATAAAAGTATTTCTAGGTAAGAAGTACACAGCGGTTTTAGAGAGGCGCATGTTCGCCGTTGTCAGACTTATGTAGAAATCAAAAAGACAGACTCAATATTCAGCTTAATAGAAAAGCACAAATTCGCCGTCGTCAGAGTTAGGTAGAAAATAAAAAGCACGGATACAACATCAGTTTAATAGATGCCCAGTTTAACCATCATCAGAAATTAGACAGAAAACAAAAATCACAGACTCAATAGATCTTTTAATAGCAACGAATATAAGCTTCAGCTAATAAGAAACACTAGGGTACCAGCCATTGGTGTAATTTCAACTGTATGCATTGATATTTGTTATTCGTTGTCGTTATTTATTGTTAATAAAATTAATAGTCTCCATTTGATTCAGGTATTGACTTGACTAATGCCTGAACAGCTGGATTAAAGCCCCATTCCGAAACACACGAGATCCGTTTTGGGCAAGCTGTGTTTGCTGTAACCGTCTCTAAGGGCTGCCAAGATCCGTTTTGGGCAAGTGCACGCCTATCCCACTTCCCCGCCCTTTTCCTGAGCCTTATGGCGTCCATCCCCCGCCCCTTATCGCCGGGTGGTGGTGGTTCCCTTTCTATGGGTGGCGTGGTAGTATCGGACCCCCCCGTTTCCCTGGGTGGTGGTGCCCTAAGTGATGCCCCTTTGTTGGGTGGCCCAATGGCCCATATTTCTCTCCGTGGTGTCCCCGGGAGTGGCGGTAGCCCAAACTCTGTAGTTTCGCAGATCGTGGAGGGGGCCGTCCCAAATTCAATGGACTCTGACCCATCTGCAGACGAGCTCTGCTATTATGGACCCGAACTCGGAATGGGGGAAGCCCCAACTTTTGATTCTAAAGAAACGATTGAGCGTGCTCTGGTCATCCATTTGGGCCAAGCCGCAGACTTTTTGAGATACCCCGAGGGGGAATTGGCAGAGCTGGTCGCCCAAAGCCTGCCCCGGGAAAAGTGGCCCCAAAATCTATTCCGTTACAAGGGGAGATATTTGGCCCTGGTTTTCGCGGACAAGGGGACCCGAGACCAATTACTGGAGGATGGGAAAATCCCCCTGGGTGGCGCCGTTTTTAAGCCGGAACCTGTACCCGAGGGAGATGGACTACGTCGGCTTATCCTTTACCTACACCGCATTCCGGTTGGCCATTCCCATAGCTACGTCCAAGGGTGGCTGGAGTCCAAAGGGGTCCAAATAACGGGGGAGTTCAGGTGGATTCGACACCCGGGCACTGAGATAGGCTCCAGGGGAAGATCCGTCCCAATAGCCATTCCGGTGGGCATGAAAATCCCTGGGTTCGCCCTCTATCCTCTCCCTGGCGGCCGGGCAACAGTGAAAGTCAAAATTTGGCACCGGGGAATCGGGCGTTGGTGCCAGCGCTGCCTGAGAGAGGGCCACAATGTGGGGGCTTGTCCAGAAGGCCAACAACGCCGAAGACGATGGGAGACCCAGGGTGCTCGTGACTCTCAAAATGGGCAGGCTGACGTCCATCTTATAGTGGCCCAAAACCTCCCTCCAACGCCGGTCCCCGAGGGTGAACTGGTAACAATTTCCAGCCAATTCCAACCTGGCCTTTTTTCCATTAGTAACGACCCTCCTGGTGGTGACCCCCCTTTGGAATTCCCGGGCATAAACCCAGTGACCCCAGGGCAGATACCCCAACCTTTAAATTGGGCTAAAGAAACTGAGCGGGCCTTATCCCCGGAACCCTTGGGAACAGAGACTATTCTAATTGACCTCGAGGGTCCACTGAAAGGGGGAGAATCGGTGCAGCAATTTTCTGATGTGTCCCGGGAAGGGGATGTGGTGGCGCCAAACCCTGAGCTGTCTCCTAATTCCCAAGATGTCCAGAACCCGAGCGAGGGGTCCCCAACTGTCCTGGAGCACCAAGGTCCCAGGGAAACCCCCCAACTTCACTGGCCCTCAGAGATAGCCAAGGCGTCGCAAACCCACGCGAAAAAATACCCTGGCTCTTTGTTTCGATTTTTTCGAAAAAAATATGGGGTGAGCAACCACCACCACTCCCCCTTTACCAAATCGGGGCAACGATTCCCAACCAACGAACATTATTATTTCTGGCGAAAAGCGGGGGACCTGGGGGATTCCCGTTCACAACGCTCGATCCTCTCCAGCGATGACCCTGTTCGGGCTAAGGTCATAGGGGACGCGGTTACCGGACCCAGGGAAAAGGTGGCGCTCTGGGAATCCCATGGCAAATACTGGGCCATGTGGGACGGACTTTGCGCAAAGTTCCGTCAAAACCGGCGGCTCCGTCTGGAACTGTTTCGAACCGCTGGGAGCCGATGCGTGGAGTGCAGTCCCACTGACGCCGTATGGGGGTGCGGATGGGACCTGGCCGACAGCGAGTCCAAGGATCCGGAAAAATGGACGGGCCAGAACTCCTTGGGCGAAATGCTAACCATGCTGCGTGAGCGGATGATGGCGGACCCGGAATTCTCCGATGACGTGGCCGATTTCCGCAAAAATCGCAAGACGTCCACAGATTCTTCAAAACGGTGGCGCCAATCTCCCATTGACCAAGCAGCGAAAATTCCGCGATGAGTATGTTCTGTCACTTAGTCCTCTCCCAAGGCCGTAGTCCAGAGTGTTTTCCTTTCCTCTCTTTTCTATGGCTTTTACTTTGATTAGCATAAATTCTACAAGCTTGAACAATTTCCAAAAAATTGATTTAGTTTTTCTGCATGTTAAAAATTTTGATTTTGTCTTTTTACAAGAAACGAATTTAACCAAAGGAAAATTTGAGCGATACTTCAACCATATATTTGAGCAAAATTTTCATTCGTACCATAGCTTTTGCTCCGTAAACAAAGGAGAAGGGATTTGCACTTTGATAAATAGGCGTTTTATTTCCACCAAAATTGACAAAACAGGTGAAATCCCAGGCAGATTTTTAATTATTAAATTGAAGGTAGATAAAAAGGAAATTGTTCTTGCAAATGTTTACGCACCCGGAAAACCTTTTAAAAGACCGACCTTTTTAATCATATCTCGAATGATTTTAGTGCAAAAATTAATGGAGATTTTAATTTTCTCGGAGGAGACTTGAATTTTGTCGAAAATTTGAATTTAGACAGGACTTCTGTTCATAATTCAAAATCAGCTCGTTTAGCCGCCAAAAGGGGCTCCAAAAATTTTGATTTTCTAAAAGAAAAATTTTTCATCAAAGATATTTTCAGAGAAAAACACCCCGAAAAAATAATTTTTAGTTACGACTCTACCTGGGAAGGCACCAGGACCAGAATTGACAGAATTTATGCTAATCAGCCTTGTATAGATGCGTGCTTAAAAATTGAAATGAAGCAAAATTCTTTTTCAGATCATAAGTCATTAATTTATCATTTTGACCAAAAATTGGTAGCTCAAACAAGAGGCCCTTCTTACTGGAAATTGAACCCGAAATTACTAGTTAACGGTGATATTATTTTACATATTTGGAACTTAATTTCTGAATATAAGGCAAAAATGGAGAATCTTGCTTCACTAGATATTCTACGACTTTGGAGGAATTTCAAGAAGACATGTCAAAATTATTTTATATTTGAAGGTAAAAAAGCCAGTAAATGGAAAAGGGAGGAAATCCGAAAATTGGAATTAGAATTAGACAAAGCTAAAAAACTGAAAAATAAACAAAGTATTTATATGGCTAAAAAGAAACTAAGAGCATATGAGTTAGAAGAAATTGAAAACTGCCTAAAAAAGGCCCAAAAGTTCAACGTTTTAACCGAAAATTATTCTTTAAATACTGCAAAAAAGTTAGAAAAACGTGCTGGTCAAGCACGATACTTTTATTCTTTGGAAAATGAAAACGGCGTTTTATTTTATAAAAATATGGATATTTTGAGAGAAACAAAAAAGCATTATGAAAAACTTTTTACTGAGCAAAAAATTGATCAAATTGAGCTGAAGAAATTTTTAGAAAAAGTGGATAAAAGAATTACGACCGATCAGTGTACGATATTAGACCAAAAAATTACTGTAGACGAAATTGTAGCTGCTATTAGCTCTTTTAAAACAGGAAAAACTCCTGGTTACGACGGCCTTGGCATAGAGTTTTATAATCATTTTATTGATGATATTTCTGAACTTTTGTACATTGTGTATGATGCATGTTATGACACTGGGCAACTTGAGGATATGTGTAGGGTATGTACGACGGAATTATGTCTTTATTATTCAAAAACAAAGGATCTAGAACTAAACTGCAGAACTGGAGGCCTTTGACAATGTTAAATTTAGACTATAAAATTCTGACAAAAATTTTAACGAAAAGATTAAGTAAAGTTATGGAAACCTTAATAGATGTGGACCAAACTTGTGCAGTACCAGGAAGGGATATAAGGGATGGAATTTTTTCCTTAAAAACTATTTTTGACTGGTCAAAATACAAGAAAAGCAAATGCTTTTTTCTCTCAGTGGATCAAAAATCGGCTTTTGATTTAGTAGAATGGGATTTTTTACATGCCGTAATCAAAAATTACGGGTTTGGCGAAAATTTTAGAAAGTGGATTGAAATTCTTTATAAGCGAGACTTTGTCAAAAGCTCAGTTATGGTAAACGGGTATGTATCAACCCACATTGATTTAAAACGAGGAATTAGACAAGGCTGCCCTTTGTCACCGTTGTTGTATGTATTGTGTAATGAAGTGTTGTTATGTAATATTAGGACTAATTCAAGGATAAAAGGTGTAATAGTGAATGGAATTGAGAAAAAAGTAACAGCATATGCTGACGACACAAATTTTACTGTTTCTGATACTTCTTCAATTGATGAAATTATGAACATGTATGAAAAATATGAAAAAGTTTCTGGGTCAGTGTTGAAAACCGAAAAAACAAAATTGTTAGAAATAGGTGAGAGAACTTTAAATTTAGATTTTATGAATACAGTTTTGAGTAGATATCTTTGTAATGAATGCACAGTGTTTGGTATGTCCCTTACTAATCTTGGCTTTGAAAATGAACAAATCAACCAAAAAGTGTCAGATGTAGGCGACGAAATTGGTGCTGCGTTTCCAGCCGATTCCACTTCATATTTTGCAAAAATTAGCTGTTTGAACACGTATTTTTTATCAAAAGTTTGGTATTTTACCTGGTTCATTACTCCAAATGAGAACATTGTGAAAAAAGTTGAAAAAGCAATGGAAAAATATGTTTGGCACCCCTCTGCTCGAAATAAAATAACATCTAAAAAAGCAGTTTTGCCAAAAAATCGAGGTGGAATAGGACTACCAGAAATTAATTGTAAAATTCAAAGCCAAAGATTAGCATGGTTAATAAGACGGAAATTTGGCAAACCACAGGCGTGGCATAACTGTTTTGATTTTTTTTATAATGATATGTTAAATTATGGTCCTAGAAAACGAAACTTGATGGTTCCCAAATTTTATGTAGAGCTTAAAAAGGCGGAAGAAAAATTAGGCATTAGTTTTACTGTTAGTCATGTCAAAATTGGGGAAACATTTTTCTCTCCAGAAAAAATAACTAGTAAACCAATTTATGAGGAGATTTTGATGAAAACATTTTTTCAAAATTTAAAAGTAACTGAAAACATGTGGAATCAGTTTTATAATTTTTCGCAAAATGAATGGGAAAATATTTGGGAAAACGCAAAAACGAGATATGTGAGTCCTCATGCTAGAAACTTACATCTTGAATCAATACATAATGTTTTGTATACAAATGAACGAAAATCTAAAATTGATGTGAGAAATTTGGAGTTTTGTGACTATTGCACCCAGGTATATGGGATGATAGAAACAGAGGATGTTGAACATGTTTTTATGCTATGTCCTAGAGTTCAGGGTTTTTGGACCAAAATATGGAATTACATTGACAAAATTAATAGGCCCCGTGATAATAGTTCGGTATTTTCTCATTGTATTGAGACTATTTTGTTTGGAGTTTGGCCTAAAAACAGAAAGCTAAGAAATTCGTTGAATCTAATCCTACAAGAAGCAAAACAAGCTATTTGGTACTCGAGAAGTATTTTTTACCGAACCAAAAAGGATAAAAATCCATGGGACTTGTTTACAAAAAGTATTGGAAAATTGTTTAACAGAATAGACGCTCTAGATTACGATTTAGCTATAAAAAATTTTACTGGAAAACACGGAATATTCAAGTTGACTAATGGTAATTTTGAAATGGTTTTGTAGTGTTTTGTATATTGTGTAATTGTGTAATGTCGTGTATTGTGATATTATGTGTGTTATTATTATTGTGTATTGATATATTGTGTCTTTCATTATAACCTGTTTGTAATATTTTTTGTCATTTTTATGTTTTTCTGTATAATTCGTATTGATGCTGTAATTTATTTTGCTTTTTATTTCAAAATGTGCTGACATAAACTAGGAATACAGCCGTCTTAAAGGTAGATAGGTATGTAGAAATAAATGATCTGAGGGCTCATTTGAGAATTAAGCAGGAATAAAGTTTTGTTATAGGTAAGGCAAGACGGCTGTTTAAGGATTTTAAGCCGGATAGGTTTCTACAACTATGAACTGCAGGAACATCACGACCAAAATTCTATTGTTTTTGACCAGGTTCAGAGACTCATAAATCTTCTTGGAAAGCTACCAATGCTTCTAAAAATATGCTGTGTAGTAGATCTACATTAGATACGTTAGCTCACAGAAAATTAAGACCATAGATGGATATATGCAGATATTATAGGTTAGTACTGAAATGATATTGAGCACTTCCAATATATTGTTGTAGCAATAGGGAAACAATTCTTTACGAAATTAGACCAGATTCAGAGCCTTATAGTTTTCAAAAGACTATCATCAAATCATTTAAAACTATGCTGTGTAGTAGATATACATTAGTTGGATCAGCTCACAAAAAAAATGAAACCACAGATGGCTCTAAGCAGATATGATAGGTTAGTATTGAACTGACTCAGAGTTGTTTTGCTAGTAACTGTATGCATTGATAATTGGAACTGTCTGTATATATTTATTGTAAATAAAATCTATAGACTCCATTTGATTCAGGTAGACTTGACTTACCTGCTCAGTGGTTTAAAGCTCGTCCCGAAAACACCCGAGAGCCGGTTCCGGTCAGTGGTGTTCGCTGTAGCCCGTTCTCTAGTAAACTGCCAGAGCCGGTTCCGGTCAGTGTACGTCTGATCCCCTCCCCCCCCCACATTACCCCACCAGAGCCCGGGGGGCGTGTCTCACGCCCGCTTCCTTCGTCAGCGGGGTGGACTATAGACTATGTTGGGCGGGTTGGATTTCCCCCCCTATGAACCGGCTAATGCCAAAACTCCGGGCGCTGCTCCAAAACCCTCGGCCATTCCCAAACCCATGGGCGGAACCCACGAGCCTCTGGCAACGCCAAACCCTGCCCATACGGCTACTCAATCCTCTGGCACTCCCAAGCCAAATCCCGGGAACCAGGTACTGGCCCCAATGGACACTGAGCCCTCTGGCCCCACTGGCAGTTTTTTGGACCAAACCTTTGATCCTCGAGAAGAGGTTGATTTGGGGGAAGCCCCAATTTTTGACTCCAAAGAAACTATGGAACGTTCTTTTATAATCGACCTGGGTCAATGCAGCGATCTTCTTCGCTATACCGACAAAGAGCTTGCCCAGTTAGTGGAGGGTAGCCTGGACCGCCAAAAATGGCCCCAAAATTTATTCCGCTATGGAAAACGGGGGTTAGCCATGGTGTTTGAAAACAAATCCATAC
>JASANF010001510.1:0-19018 GCA_030248245.1 Trissonchulus sp. WLG1_4 | reverse complement strand
ACTACTGCTTCTGCTGATACTACTACGACTGCTGGCTAATACGACTGCTGATCCTACTGTCAGCTGTCACTAATACTACCACTACTGCTTCTGCTATTATTGCTGCTTGTACGGCTACTCCTAAGTCTGCGACTACGACAGCTACTGATCCAACGATGCATGCTACTACGACTGCTGGCACTACTGTCGTGACTGCCATACTAAGACTATTACTACTACGTCTGATCCTACAAATGCTGCTACCACTACGACTGGTATTGTTACAATGGCGAAGAATCAATGAAGACGCTGCCAACGGAAATGATCCTCCGACGAAGCAATGGGTACATTGATGTCGCATAAGCAAGCAAGCAAGCTACTGCTACTACGACTGCTGGTACCACTGTCACTACTACTTCTGCTGCTACGACTGTTGCTATCAACGACGTCATCACTACTTCTACCGTGCCCGCTGCAAATACTGCGTCTGCTATCACGATAGCTGATGCGATTACGACTGCAAACAATTCCTGCTGCATATACATATGAGATAAGCGCACAAGGGTGGCTGTTAGAAAAAAACCATTAGGACCACAACAGCCGCAAAGGAAACGAATAGTGAAGGCTGAAGAAACAGAAACTACCAACCCCTTAAAAGAAAAAGTAGCAAAACCAATTTTCTGGAAAAGATAGCTGTGAAAAGTGGCTGAAAATACGACTAGAAACTGCTGCTGCTAAGAGCTGCGACGACGACTAATACTACCAACTACTACCAATACAACGACTAAAAAAGCAGCAACTACTACCAATTACTACCGCTACGACAACTAACGCAGCAGCATCTACTACCAACATCTACACTACTACAACGACTAAAGCAGCAAACCTACAACCAAATAAAATATTCAATTAAAATATTAAACTGGGACACTCGCGACTGTACCCCGCTTGCGGTACCCCCGCTTGCGGGATCGGAAGTCAGGTCTCAAAACTCGCCCTAAACTTATCCTTAAATACCCCTAATACTATGTACATAGTAAGTAACAAATATTAACTCCCCCCATTCGGTAGCTTAGGAATACTCTTGTATTGAAGTTACTACTCGCTGCCAGGTATAACTTCAACACAAGGAAGAGGTGAATCTGTGCACCACCCTGTGCTCGCACACCTTCCGGGCGTCACAAAAAAAAACAAAATTAGTTAATATTCATAATTTGGGCTGAAGCAACCACCCCTATTCAAAACTTTAAGCCCGAACTTTGACAGCCAAGCAATTATTGGCTAGCAAAACTCTATGTAGTTGTCGGATTGCATAGCCAAGGGCAACGGATGACATCACTCGACGCGTCTACTGACATCACCCGACGAGTAGTTTATAGTTTCATCACTAATCCCAACGTCTAGAAGTCATTTTTTAATTGAAACCGACTGTAGGTGTTTATGCAAAATGATAGGGTTGCGTGAAATACTGTAATATAAAATATAGAGACAGCCTTGGCGACTCGTTGACTAAGCACAAGTGTCACTTAAACATAACACAACTGTGAGCGGGTTTTGATTCATACTTAAGCAAAAAAAAATAAAATTTACAATTAGGCATGGGCACGTTTACAAAAATCTGTAAACGTTTAAACGCTCGCGTTTACAGATGAGAAAACGCGTTTAAACGTTTAAACGCGTTTTCCGGTTGTAAACGTTTTTTGACCGTTTAAACGTTTAAACGTAAACGCGTTTAAACGTTTAAACGTTTAAACGTTTAAACGCGTTTAAACGTTTAAACGTTTAAACGTTTAATCGCGTTTAAACGTTTAAACGTTTAAACGTTTAACCGCGTTTAAACGTTCAAACGGTTAAACAAGTGAGGGTTTAACCGCGTTTAAACGTTCAAACGGTTAAACAAGTGAGGGTTTAAACGCGTTTAAACGTTTAACCGGTTAAATAAGTAAGCGTTTAAACGTTTAAACGGGTGAACAAATAAGCTTAAACATTTAAGGTGGTAGTTTCGTATGTGCAGCTTTTTTTTGAATAGCTGTTACTCGGTTGTTTTAGAAGCTATTTATTAGGGTTTTTTGCATTTTAATGACCAAAAATGGTACCGTAAGCACATGTATTTGTTTTGTTGACAATTTTGACAGTTCATCCAAAAGACGCTGTGAAAAATCTCAAATTTTGCATTTTTTCTTGTTTTTGCGATATGTTTGATTATGGAAAGAATATGACTTGATGAAGTTTAATTCCAATTTAGTCTAAATTCACTGGTAAATCTAAATCTAAGCAAATCTAAGCTTCAAAATAGAACTTTTTTGAATTTCGTAAAATTTTGTGGCTTGAGAAAACGAAAACTACAATGCCTATCAATAATTGCAAAAAAGGAATCTAGACATTTTAGTTTTCTTCATTTTGGTTAAATATTAGTAATATAGACTGCACACATAATCAGCAAATTGACACTTTCGAGTACATGACGTGTCCTTCAGGATAATGAACTCGTATGCGTTGCCATGGCAACCACGGCAATAAATTTCATTCCCATAGTCTAAAGTGACCTACTGTCTTCCAAATCCAATATTACCGCTAATACAGTCAAACTACAGTACAGTAGCTACGTAAAACGAATATATAACATCACGTCTTGTCACGTATTTTCGAGCGTTTTTAGTAAAAAATGAGAGTAATATATACTTCAGAGCTCATAACCCTGATTGTATAACAGTTGGGAACATGAGCTTTAGCACAACACTGCAATGCAAACAGGTCTAGTTTGGTGCCAAATTTCGAAGAAATACATGGCTTGAATTTTACATCACATCTTTTTAAAATGAAAAAAAAGAGATAAATTCAGAAAGTGTCAATTTCCTGAAGACAGTTGCAGTTAAATATGCGTTTTAACGTTCTAAAGTAATCTTAAGTAAATTATCTAGATACCATTTTTTAAATTTAGTGAAAAACAATCCTGTTTTTGAGAAACAGATGTTTAAAAATCACTATATATTGTAAAAATAGACAAAAAATGTCAAAACACTACTTTTTTCCTGCCGCCGCCTCAGCGGCGGCAGGTCTTTATACTGCTTTTTGGCATAAGCTGGCCACGAAGCAGTTTGTATGATTTACGTGTTCAAATTTTTGTTTGTCGGGGGCTTATTTTTTAAAGTTTCTTACAACTGGATGAAAACTGCAGTACAAATTTTTTTAATTGTAATAAGTTAAAGTTGTATAAGTTATATAGCTGTAAATGCAAATTTTATTTTTAGTAATCTATGAGGTAGGATTTTGAAGTTTTAAGCTATGATGCCCACTTGGCCATAATTTCGATGTGGTGTGGCGGTGTTGTCATTTTTTAACAAAACGTTTACATTATCTAATCCAAAACATAAATTTCGAGCTAAAATTTCAGTCGAGGAAGGGGTGACATGATGTCTGGCATGAATAAATGTTACCAAAACGTTACTTAATAATCAACAATGAATTAATAATTTTGTACTAATGAAACTAATTATTATTTAACTATTAATTATCAATAATGAAAGAAGCAAAACTGAAAAAGTAAGTGATTGCTTTAAATGACTGCCAATGATTGATACAGGCATATCCACGTCGCAAAATTTTATCCAATTTTGACTTCACCTTGCAATTAAAAACCTATATAATAATAAATAAATAAATAAAGGTGTACATGTGGTGCTCTGGGCGGGGGTTCGCCGAATTGAGATGTCGAAACATTTTTGAAAAGTACTAATAATTATTCGAAAATTTTACGCGGCAGGGACAAACTTAGTGTAAGTACTGACTGTTGAAAGCTGAAAATTACTAAAAACTTTGCATGAAACTGCTGCTTGTTCGTTATAACTATAGTGTAACTGATTCTAAAGAGCCTATAATTTGCCCATATGTTGGCCTAAAAGTGCCTCATACTTGTGTCAAATTTCAAAAGTTAGTTGATGGTTCCAGCGAATCGCGACAAAAACTGCATATACGAAACTACCACCTTAAACGATTATACATGTAAGCGTTTAAACTTTTATATGTTTAAACGTTTAACCGCGTTTAAACGTTTAAACGTTTAAACGCGTTTAAACGTACTAAACGTTAAACGGTTCGAAAACCGCGTTTTTTGAACCCGTAAACGTTTAAACGGTTCCAAACCGTTTAAACGTTTAAACGCGTTTAAACGGTTCAAACCGTTTAAACGTGCCCATGCCTCTTTACAATATAACGTCAACTACATAATGAAATCGCGTTCACGTACAACCAAACTATCACAATAATCAACACACACACAACGTTCAACAAGCTGCACTTTGCCATTTCGCAAACCTACCGTTGTAAAGAAACCTATTGCGCCGTGGCTAAGAAAAAAAACAACTGCAGCTCTTGGTAAATAATAAAGCAGTAGTGATGCCGTTAATTGTTCCATTAAAAATTTGAGCAAATATTGTCCATGAACTCACAAAAAATATTAAAGCCTGATTGAAAAAAAGAAAGACGGTATTTTATAAAACCAATATTTTTTGTAAAATAATTTCTTGAGCGCACATGGTTTTAATCAGTTCCATTTCTCGTGAAGGCTTTACACAGTTTTGAGTAACCAAATTATGGAACCTAGACTTTTACTTGTCAAAAGGACACTTGAATGAACCTAGGTTTTATGCTGGTGGAACTGTATTCAAGTTGACTAAACTATTACATTTTTTCAATTAACGTGAAAGAAACATTTCATATTTTTCGATGTATTTGCAACAAAATATGCAAACTTTTATTGTTGTAGAAAACATCGTATTACCTAATCTACATAGGAGTTAAATTAGGGAATTGGAACGACATTAATAAAATGAATATTTGTCTATCAATTATTCAGAAATGAAAGTTTATGTCAAGAGTACGAATAAACACTCAGAAAACTATGACTGTGCAATTTTATAAGGGAATAAGGAATTAATGATAAATTGTATTTTGCAGAGTATTGTAGAGAATTGTATTTTGTTTATGTGATGAGCTTGCAGGAAGGAAAGGCACGTGTAGACTGTTGTGTGCACTAAGGCACGTAAGGCCCACGAACATTAGCTAACTCGTACTGCGGGCGCTCGTTCACGCACTTGGTTCTTTACGTAACAGTGTGTGTAAATTACTGAGTGCACTCTTGATCGTGCCTATACTTATAATGCAGTTGTTTTTATTTGAGTGGAAAAATGAAAACAATCAGCAGAAAATTTACAGAAAAACAACTTGATAATTTAAAGAAAGTGCAAGAAAAATTTGAAAAAAAGAATGAAAAGCGAAAACTCTCAAAGAAAGCAGAAAGATTGTTTTTATGAAAAAAGAAAAAAATGAATAAAAACTTAAAAATTAGGATTCACATTCACTTATAATTGTAGGGTGATTCGAAATGATTAGTGAAATTATACTTTATTTATAAATCATAAATCCTTTAATGTTTAAAGTTGTACAAGTTTAAATCAAGTTGACATTTGACAATGAAAATATTTTTAACTTTTTGGAATCTTCAATGTATCTTTAATGAGCCCGGAGATTGGCTTTGCACTTGCGGTTCCGGGGTCTTGGACTGAGTAGAAACTTTCAAATCGGCTTTGGTATTCGGCGGCGCTGACCCTTTCGGATCAACTTCGGAAATCGGCGGTTTAGCAACTTTTTGATCAACTTTAGAATCCGGCGGAGCAGTTTGAAGTTTTTCTGCGTATTCAATTTGCGCATTCGCATTCGTGGACACTTTCTGCGTATTCGCATTTGACTGTGGTCTACTGCATTGGTTTGTAGGACATTTTCCTGATTCGGATGTCTGTCCAGTTTTCTTCGTCGCTTTTTTAGCGGCTTTGCATTTTCGAGGTTTACCTTGTACGTTTTTTGGTTTTTCAGCTGAAAATAAAAATAGAAATAACATATATATTTTTAGCATATATATTTTTAGAAAATCCTCAATATTATTAAATTACTTGAGTGAGTAAGTACCTAAGTGTAATGTCGAAAAGTTTATATTTCAATGTTCAGTTACTTGACTTAAGTTAATCTAATCTTCTTAGTTTATATATATTACTGTGTATATATTTTTACGTTTTTAAGCTTTGGGCACACAATCACCGTTCAATAAACATTTAGGACTTTTTTGCATTCAACAAATTTAAGTAATGTTTTAACAGTGTAAAACTGTACGGACTTACCTAGCTGTTTAATCTGTTTTCCATACAAATTTGTAATGCAATACAGCGCACAAAATTCATCGAGGGTTTTGATCAGGTTGGGTCTGAACTGATGTATGTAGCAAACCAAAGCTATAATGCTCAGTGGAAATCCATTGTTCTTCAGCCATTCCCGAATTAGCAGGCCCGCAATAAGTGCGCCTGTGCTGCAAAACATACAATAGCAATTACAAAGACCAATACATAATCGAATATCGGCCGGTTGCACCAACCTTATTCTCTAGCTATTCCTATTCTTTAGCTCTTCTCGAGTGCTGTTCACCATCGTTCAATATTCAAATTTTATATTCAATGTATGGTGACTACTGACTAGTCAATATACATATACCCATTATCGAGAAACCAGTAAAAAATTGATATCTCTTCAAGGTTGACTGAGAGAGCTATAAAATTTTCTGTGTATTTCATACAATCACGTGTTCGACGTAGACTGGTTTCAAGTTAAACGAGCGCTTTAGGTATCTGGGCTTAAAGCAAATAAAATTGGTACCGTTCTGGTCCTGTTGCGCAATGAACCAAAATCGGGTGGAATTTGCACAGGCTCATGGCCTTCAGTTGTTGCTTAATGAGAACTCTTATAGCGTCCACATGACCAAAGTGGTTTACTGCACCAACCTTTGGCCAGTCTTTGTAGTATATCACAAAGAACTAAAACAAACGAGTTAAAAATGTAAGATTATCTAAAACGGTTTGATCGGGATGAGAAGGTTTAGTAGAGTTAAGATGGTATTACATAGTTTTAGAATAGCAGTTTTTGTACATAAAATAATGTTCGAAGCTTGTTTCAGAACAATCAGTAGGTATAATATGATTAAAATGACTGGAATTTTCTAAAAAACGGCTCAAACCTTCGACTATATTTTTTAACCAGTGATAAACTCACAAGTTAAGACTAGCCCATCATTGGCTTACAGTTCAGAAAACCAACGGGTAGCTAGGCTTAATATTCACCTATTTGACTCTAAATAAAAAATGCTTTGGGCACTTTTTGTGTAATTTAATATAAATATGGTCTGTTTAATCAAAGGCTATAGATATGTCTGAAAAAGTAAAATTCTATATTTACTTTTTGACTTTTTGAAGTAAAATGTATTTTTGAATTATAGCTGCGCTCTAAGTTCAGTTGACACTAAAATTATTGAAAACTAACAGGAAAGAAAAACTGAAACAATACATGAAACAAAAACAAACAACAAGTTTAACGTCACCGCGAATAGTGTACGTAATTCGTAGCCCAAATTTCATGCAGAAAGAAATAACTTACCTTATGTTTTTCTCCCATTTTGTTTTTCACAAGGTATAATCCAACGCTGACGACTTCACTGTCTTGTTTTTTCTTGATAAGCTTTAGTGTTGAGTTTTCAAATATTTGTTCATTGTTTGGAGAAGATAATTTGAAGTATTCGCAAATTTTTGGTTCTTCTTTGTTTTGCTTTTCTATTTCTGTTGCTAATACTATTATTCCATATATCTAAACATGTAAATGATGTGATTTTTGTTGTTCGGAAGATCTATAGATCAACCCATTTCAATTGAAAAATTCTACTGCTTCTTTTCATCGATTTCTGTTTTACGTAGTTTGCTTATGGTTAAACTTAATTTCTATGTTTTTTTACAATCATTGTAGTTGATATGTATTTACCTGCGTGTCTTCGTAAAAAATTAAAACAACAAGTTCTACAAAACTATATTAGTTGTTACGTTTGCATAGCATCACTTTTGCGGTAATCCACGTCCGCATTTCACCCATGCTGGCTAACGAAGAACCAACCCCTTCTTCATACCTGCGATATTAACCCTTTGATACATAATGTTGCATAATAGCAACAATTGGACATCTCAACACAAGTGAAACCTGCCAGCATTATGTTTTACAGAATCCGTTACTTCACGAGGAGATATCAGAGTGAATTGGTGGCTAAGTGGCTAAGCGAGACAATCCTGCCGCAAAGTTATCATTGTGAAGCAGGCTCCTGTGGTAACGAATCAAAGTCCAGATAATGTTAAGCCAAGATCAATTTAGAAACTTCATGAAGGAAAGGGTTAACAGCAAATACCTTGAAATGTATTATCAGCAGACAAAGCGCATCCATCTCAGTGCCTTCAGGTGCTTTACATGTATAAAAACGGTTTATATTCCCAAAATCTTTAACAGCATCTACGTGTAATGTCGATTTAAATGCTTCTGGTTGATTTTCAGGTTGTTTAGCACTTGCCTTTTCTAAGGTCAAGCCCGGATCTGAAATTATAGTGTTTGTACCTTGTTAGTACGGTATTTACACTACCGACCAAAATCATTTGCTACAGACTTCCGAGTAAAACCGTAAGATTGTCGGAGTAACCTGAGTTTGGAGTCAGAGTGGTAATGTTGTGAAGATAATCGGTGAGCTTGAACAGCAGGGGTGGGCGCGGTAACAATTTTTAATTACCGCAAACCGCAAAAATTACTGCGGTTTTTGCGGTAATTACCGCGGTAATTTCAGCAAAATTTGCAGTAACCGCGGTAACAAAACGTCTGCGGTTACCGCAACCAAAATTTAATGTATTCGTTAACTGCAAATTTTGGTCTCAAATTAAACTTTTTGGGTCTCTAAAGGCTATTGTGTCTCTTTAAAGTTGTCACCTAGTCGTCACCTTAAATGGACAAAAACTAGCCTTAATTATTTAGCTGGAGCAGTTACCGCGGTATTACCGCAAATTGCGGTAACCGCGGTAATAAAACGTTTACTGTGTTACCGGAACATAGTTTTATATTTGCTAACGCAATTTTGTTTCAAATTTACCATTTTGGGCTCTAAAGGCTAACTATGCTAACTGTATTTAATTATGCGGCTAACTGTGGCCTCGTATTAGGTCATTTCTTTGAACAGAAAAGACACATCTTTATCGCCTACAATTTTTTCTGAGTGTGAAAAACAGAGTCGTATCCTTACGAGACATAAACAGCATTAAAATGACCTAGCGGGTTTTTAACCCAAGAGCATGTAAACTGAAAAGAGTTCCGAGTCTATGGGAAAGCATCAAGCCAAAAGCTCTGATCACTGATCGAGCCATAGCATCACTGACTGCAGTCATTGCATTGACGTCACAGTTTAAATAAATTGGAAATTTCTATTGAATTTCATTAAGTGGCTCCGGAATCAGGGTCAGTGACTCCGGAATCACGCTCACATTAGTCAACAGCTAAACTGGATACTTAACGTAGAGTATACGTATGTGTGTACTGAAACAACGTGCATAAACTGAATGATGACTAATGTGAGCGCGATTCCAGGGTCACTGACTCTGACTTCGGAGTCACTTAAGGGGGTAATTGCGTTTTTAGGTGTTTTTTTAAAAAGCCATAGCTCAGCGTTTACAAATTCAAATCACAAGCGGTCTTTTGCATTAGGTAGAACAATATCTTTCCTAAATGTATGCCATGCCTTGAAATTTCACCTGTGATTTTCTTTCCAGTATAAGCGACTAAAGAAAGGTCCTTTCAAAAATATTAAAATTTTTTACAAAAAGTTTGCGCCACAGCTCTGAATCATACGATTACCTGTTGGGGCTGAAAGTTGGTAAGGTTTTTGACATGTTTAAAATCCCCAGGCATGTCCCCCACTTTTTTAATAACTAGTCAATTTACTGAGAAAATAGCTGAAAAGCAAACGCACCGAAAATTTAAGATAATTTCTTGAAAATAAAACCCTCTAAAAATGTCCACAGGTGAAATTTCAAAAAAGTGAGAGACATGCCTGGGGATTTTGACCTTTACAATACTGTCCCAAAAATTTATGCTCAGGCGTCACTTATAACTTGAGTACTGGTGGCGCAAAGTTTACATAGAAATCACAAAAACCTCGAAAACGCAACTACCACCTTAATGAAATTCAATATGCCGAAAAAATTGTCCAATTTATTGGACCTGTGACGTCAATGGAATGACTGTAGTCAGTGACGCTAAAGCTCGATCAGTGATGCTGACTCTAGCATCATAGGTAGTTAATTCTGATCGGTACTGTATGTGCTTTGACTCCGTATCAGCAACTTCGACTCCACGATGAAACCACAGTAGCATGTAATTTTGGTCGGTACTGTAACAACTAACAACTATAGTGATGTCTGGTTATATTTACATACCGAGTGTACAATTGAATTTTATTAAGTAAAATGTGTAGGATTGTTTGTAACAAGATAGGATATCGCGATCGCTATAAATGTTTGCAAACTATTCTTTCTGTTTATCGCCTGGAAATATTTCTTTTGGCTAATGTATATACAAATAAAATGTAAATGTAAATGTAAATATATAAAATTTATCTTTTAGAATAGTTGGAGAGTATCTAGCAACTTACATAGTAGTAATTCAAGCAGCAGTTAAACATTTGAACATGTTCTGGATCTGTATTTCAAGAAAATGTGCTTTGGCCTTGGAAGTTGGAACACTTTCACATAATTTTTGATGTTGTACGTGGCAAGGTGGCATTATATATGCACATTTTATTTATACAGTTGGTACAGTTAGTAGTATATAGTTGGTCAGTCAAGAAATAAAAAATAGTTGCTTTCTGCCTAGTCTTTACGTTTTCGACGCTTAAATCCTGTGCAAATGAGCCTTATGGCATGTGCAATAGACATCAGATAAATAATTAAATAAATAAAAAACTAAAACATTCTTGTTCAAACCGAAATAACTCACATTCTTTTAACGGAGAATTTTGCTCTTGCTTTGATTCAGTTTGCATGATGTCGAATTCACATAATATTTCTTCAAAAAGATCAGCTTTTTCCTCTGAAACCTTATTTTTTATGTCCTCCACCAAAGCAGCTTGCTTTGCCGGCATGGCATTGCCACCATTGCCTTCACTGGTATTCAGGAATTCTTTCTGAAACTTGACCGTTATAATGTCAAGCGCGTCGGCAAATTGTTGGAAATGGTCTTCCGCGTGAGCTTCAGCTTGATTTTGAAGATCAGTAATGACATCATTTGGCACAACCTAAAACAGGAAAAAGCCTTATTTTATATTTGCATTTGGAACTATATGGAAGGGCGTGGCCGTACGATTTGTCATATTTGTTACAATTGTAAGACTTGTAAAGTTGAACATCTTCCGTGATCTAGACAATGACCAAACATGTAACGGTGGTACAAATGTTAGGGGGACCTCTCCAGCTAACTTTTAGGTACATATGTACCCAGGTATGCCTGAGTTTTACCATAAACACATGAATTCTGCTAAATTGACCCTGCTACATACCAATAACAGCTACATACCAATAAACGATTGTTGCTACTGATGAATTGTTCTGTGATTAAGTCCTATAAACGGCTGATAACAATTAAAAAAATAAACATTTAGAATTAACTACATAAATTCAAACTACAACATTCCTTTTGATCCGATTCCGATATTTCCTCCATACGGCGCAGCCATCGTTTATAGAGCAGAATCAGCAAACCAATCACAATGCAAGATAGAACCACAGTGCAAACTACCGGCAGCACCACCACTGAAAAAATACTACTGAACAAGAGCATTCTACTTTGTCTGTTATTAAAATTCTTGTGTATTGTAGACTGTGTGCCTATTGAGTTCTCGTGCCATAAACCCTGTCCGTTCACAAAATCAATTTAACAAGATTATAGTGGCTATTAAGCCAAGTTCAGACTTGTCCAAAAAAACACATTGACAGGGACAAGTACAAATTTCGGTCAACTGCTGTGAAAAATTTACAAATGCGTTTGAGCTATATTTATTTGTATACAATCTAGAAGTAACCGAAACTGTAGTCATGCAAAAAGTGGGCATAAATGACTATATAAGATGACTAAATGACTTTTTTGATATCGCATGTAAACAAGACAATAGGGAGAAGGACAAGGACGAATCTTTCTTGACTTTCACTTGAATTATGATAATTAATAGCATAAACGCACCGTTTCATGTAAAATTGCACAAACGTGCAGATACTGTAGATTCATACTCTTCCTTAAGGACAAAGGGACAAAAATAAAGACAAATTTTGCTCAGCCGCTGTGGAAAATTAACAGAACCGTTTTGGCTAAATTTTTGAATGCCGGCTGGAACTATTATCAACTGGTTTTATGTGAAAAACTTTTGCCCGGTTAGTTTTCCTAAAACTGCTTAAGGACAAAACGATAGTGACAAGAAGGACGAGTACATGAACCGAACTTTAGGAACTGCTCAGTGTTCACAAATTCGGGTTTAATGAAGCATTGCCCTGTGCTTTTTGTTTGACACCTACTGTTCAGATTCAATTTTCACCTCGCAGTGAATTCATAGTAATTGTGTTTGTAACAGTGTTCGTCTCAAGCATATGTCACAATTGCCATTAATGTACATACACTTTGCTGGACTAATTTCAAACCAGTCTACGTTGAAAAGATGCCATCTTTTGGGCTGATCCGTAAGAAACCCGCGTATGTGTGTTTGGTTCCATGGCATAATACCACTTATATCTTGCTGTCAGTAATAAATTAATGCATTGCACCAAGAATACATAATAGGATATTATAATCCTATTATGTACTCTTGATTCCACGGATCATTACTTGCGAATAACATAAAAATTGCCTTACTTAGTGTCCAATTCTTTGGTTGTTCTGAAACAAAATAAATAAGCTGAGTTTTAATACATAAGCATTTCTTATAAGATAAAACATAACATGCAAGGCATAATCATCTGATGACTTTTTGGAAGTGAAACTATGAAAATTTCGCCAAGAGGGAGTGCTTTTTAAAACACAATCGTTTATTTTATTGCGAGTTATTTAATGGCCTCCTACAAGAACTTGAAAACCTCCTAGAAAATGTCAACCCTACCTGTCAAATATTGTCTAGTCAGTCAAGTACAATAAGCGTAGCAGGAGGTCCCAATTAAGACTGACTGTGTCAATATAAACACCTAATTACTGTAATTTCTCTGTAATGCGTTAAGCGTGTTAAAGTAAAATAGAAATCTAACTGCTGCTTTTTCATTAATTGTTAAAAAAGCAGGCTGATAGCTATCTAAAAAACTTTATTTTTAACAACAGTTAACAATTATTAACAACAATTTAACAACAGTTAACAGACAAATACAGTTAACATACACATTTTAAAATAATCAATATTGTTAATTACGGTCATTACGGTATTCCTGAAAACTTTGCAGCAGGGAGAGATTGCCCCAAATAGCAGAAAATCTCTGAATGACATTGAACAGCTGACGATTGCGCTGAGAAACGTGCTTGGTATCAAGAAAGGCTGATACATCATTAAAATTGCTAAACGACTGCAAACACAACCACTGCATTGAGTAGGGCATGATAACTGATTTCTAGCACTAGGTTTCTCCTTTTTATATTATTATTTTTGCGCGCCAAAACTTATATGATAAAATTAGCTAAGTTATAAATTTGCAGAAAGTTGTATTGTCAGTATTATGTAAGTTTTGACACTTGTTAATACTGTTACATTTAACCGAAATACATCACAGGCACGCCGACAGTGTAGTCAGTCAGTTCAGTCGAACAATAGGGCATCAGTAATTAGGGTCAATAAATCAATCTTGTCTCAGGCCTAGTCTTGTAGGAAGTTTTCAAGGTCTTGTAGGAGGTTTTCAAGGTTTTGTAGGAGGCCATTAAATTATTTCCATTTTATTTTGCATTCATTTTTTAAACATGAAACATTCAACTAACGTTTGACCAGAAATTTCTGAACTCTCAGGCAAAAGAGGTGGCGTGATTTTAGTGACTGATCACTGTACTCTTGATGTTTGCAATTCTTTCTTTTCGTAATGACATGGCGTGTTCTTTTGTTTTATTTTTTTTCAGACTTTAGTCAACTTACCAGTAGTCTTTGCACTTTTACTGAACACTGTAGTTGTGTCTGGTTTTACACCTGAAAAAATGTTAGGATATTTTATAAAATCAATTTCTTACATATGTTAAATAGAAAGATGAGGCCCTAATTTGAAAGAATGAAAGAGGAGGCGCCGGGAATCGAACCCGGGCCGCTCGCTTCGAAGACAAGAATGGTACAACTACACCACAGCCCCCGAGTCTCATAGGCCCTAATTCTCATTTATAATACATAAAATGACATTCCAAATAACTGACTTTGGGAAATAATAGTTTTTAGTCTCGTTTTCAGGCCATAAGGCTTAAGAAAAAGTTTTAGAATCAAATTGGATTTTATTATTATTTATGCATATATAAGGATATATGTATGTACATGGATTTGCATACATATATGTATGATGTGCAGCTTCGCCTAGTATTTATTTAAATTGAAATAAAGCAAGATTTTCGAATCAATTTCTCAACAAAAAATTATGATTGGATTTTGTATTTATGATGTGTATTATGTTATGTTTCTATATGTGGCTTTTCTATGTTTTTTACTCCGTCACTGTACTTGGTCTGGCACTGTTGTGTACATATTTACATATAAATTTGTAAACTCTAAGGGTGGATTTAAACCCTTACTTTTTAAAAAAGCTCTATGTGTCCATTCAAACCTTGCTAAAAAATTCCAAACAGCGTTGAGGCACATTCAGTATTCACAAAATAAACCATTCTCTAGCTGCTTCTTGGTTCTACAACGGTAATGATTTCTCAATGATAATTTGCACTAGAACTACCCTCTATTTTAGACAATGCTATATGTGTAAACAAACTTCAGCTTGCTTGTCTAGGTTGCATTAAGGTGGTACATTAGTTACGTTTTCGACAGCTTTGAAACTTGTTATAACTTTTGATTGGCCCAATGAATTTAGTAGCTGTCTTTTGCACGTTGAATAACTTGACTAAAACTATTCTTATGCACAATAAATAGCTTAAATCTGTAGCAAGCTTGCCAGCAGACACTGTCAAAGTAGTCAAATTTTGTGCCGTGATTGGCTGAAAAAAAATTATTTTAGCAAGCATTCATCCCATTATAGTTTATGTAGGTTTCTAAATTAATATGCGTAGATCGAAAATTAATGGTACATTACTCCTGTAGAACTGTCGAAAACGTTACCACCACGTTAAACGCACTAGTCGGTACGACTGTTTATTCTAATACAAAACTTTAAGGTAAAAACAAAAGATAAGAGAAAAATTATTTGACTCACAGTTCTGTAAGATTTTTAATTCTCTGTTGCCTGTCTTTATATAAGCACTATGAGTTGGAAATGTCAAAAATCGTTTAGCAACCGCCCAAGCTTCACACGAAACGACGAAAGAGGTTTCATTTTCAAATTTAATCCAACTGGAACGATTGATGCACGGCTTTTCTGTAAGCCTTGTCTGCTGCAGCAATACAATTGTGTAATGCCGATAGGATTGCCAGTTTAAAAATTAAGTTCTCAACGCTTAAGCACAAAATAGTGTTGACAAGCTCTTCTGCTGAGTGAGGAGCGGAAAATTGTCAGGCCTAATTGTCAATATTCGATAGGAAAGATCAACCGCGGCCACAAATTTTGTGGATAAAACATTTCTGATTCCTTATCTCTGCACACATTAGCTGCTGAGCATGGATATACATAGGGGGGGCGGGGTAGGGTGGGCCAAAATTGAGTAAAAAAATCAAAAAATCGCAAAAATTTCTGGCCGCTGCCAAAAAAGTGCGCTAACATGAGTAAGAAAGTGAAAAAGTGCAAAAACTAGTTCACAGTTCACTAATATCTCCTCGGGACTCGATCGACAGACCAATTAATCACGAAGCGGAAATAGTAAAATGTGTTTTCGTAAACACAATGGCGCAGAGTTCACGATTTATTCTCTGAAACAGTTTCAAGGCGATGTGTAAAGTGCTCTGGGGAGTGGGGACACTTTAATTGTGTAGAAAGGTACTCGTATTAGATTTTGTTCCGGTGTATAAATTATCGTGTAATTGACCTTGTAACAAATTTTTTGAATTAATCGGTATCTCAATTTGAGCGTCGACGTTTTTGAACGGTGTTTCCATAGATAGGACTAGCAAGTTGAAATACCTTTGGTGCTCAGAAACCTGCTATCTGTTTAATCTATTTAATTTGCGTGCTTAGCCTCAAACTGTTATTTTAACCTAACGCGTTACTTGGCGTATCTATCGCGAAGTCTATAAGACCTGGAGCCGCAGTATGACACAAAATAGGTCTCCAAAGCCTACAGACCTTGTCACAAATAAGGGCACAAATTTCAGTACGTGCGTGTCCCTCCCTCGCTTATTCGCCAATTTTTCTCGTCACTTTAGGCGTCTATTAAAATTAAAAGAATAATTCGCGATTGCAAATATCAGCTGCTGCTGGCTGCAAATTGGTTCTGGACAATATATAAGTAGAGGTGTACTCGATATAGTAAAATTAGCTTCTTTAATTTTGGCAGGCTGAAAGGTCGTCCAAGGTTAAAAGGTCAACTCGCTCAAGTTTGAGAATTTGCCAGTGCACTCATTCCCGGACCTTAATGCTGTCCAGAACTGTACCTACTTCATTCAAGCACACCATTTGTTATCTAAATGTAAGACAAAATATACACCTGTGATCCAATCTTCCATTTGGTTTGCACTGCAATTTGAAACGAAGGCAGTTCGGACTGACAACACAGCTCTTTCATAAAAGACTTTCTGTCGCACTGAAGGACTTTGCTTCCAATAGGCTGCTTCCCGTATGTCAACTCAATCTTTGGCGTGTCTGAAAACGGTTTAATTTGTGTCAAGTTGACTCATTCGTAGTGAACACTAAAGTTTTGATATTTTAGGGATAAATTAAAAAGCCGCTTGCGTTCACCTTTCAGAAATTCACCTTTGAGAATTCACCTTTCAGAAAAAACCCTCTGAACGTTCACTTTTCAAAAAACGGAAATTTCTTAACGTTCACTTTTGGAAAGTTGAAATTTTAGATCGTTCACCTTTCAGAATTAAAATTTGGACGTTTATATGTACTTATAATTATATGATATGCATATCAACCAAACAATGTATATTATAAGTGTAGAAAATTATTATTTATTCGATGAATATAGATAAGAATTATTAATTTATAATTTTGCTTAATTTTTGTTACGTAAATTTTAAGTATTAACTACCAGGGATCAATCACTCGCCTGATTCAACAGTAAATGTTAATCAGACTATTATGCCTCAAAATACAATATATATATATATATATATATATATATATATATATATATATATATATATATATATATATATATATATATATATATATATATATATATATATATATATATATATATATATATATATATATATATATATATATATATATATATATATATATATATATATACATATATACATACATATATACATATATATATATATATATATATATATATAATTTCAAATAATCTCAATATCATTATCTTTACTAAATTAATTAGAAATTATTAGCTAGATTTTTTCCTGTTAGCATTGCTACGTATTGCAAGTTAGTTAAGGCAAAATTATTAATATATGGATCTCACCTAATATAGTGATAAAATGTTTGAAAATTAATTTTTGATTGCTTATGAATTCTGAAATACAGATCAGTTCATAAAATGCGCCTGACGTCTTATCTGGCAAATCTGTCGCTAAAAAAACGTTTAGATGGATGTTTCCGGTCTTTGATGTTTTGCTTTTTATTGTTTTATCCTGGCCAAATAAATATGCTTCGCAAGTAGATGAATGTTCTGATTTAATTTCAAAATCTGGATGGCGGTTGACTAGCCACACGGATGTTCCAAAGTGCTTCATGGTTCTGTTTATATGTTTCCATTGAAAACTTTCGCCTGTAACCAAACTATTTCGATTTTATGGTCAATTTATACATATTTTCGTGTTCAGCCGACAAAATGACAAAATATACACACCCCTAATGGTGTAAAAGATATAGATATTTATTATCACACCACTAAAATTATAATTTATGGGGCTAAACAGATATACGGCTGTAAGTATGAAGACAGTTTAAGTTAGTTTTTCAAAAGTATTTTTAAAAATTATTTTTAAACATAGTAATTTTTAAACAAACGCTCTGAGAACTCAGTCTTAGAACCCCTTGGCTAATTGTTAGGATATTAAAATTGCCATTTTGTGTAAACTTCGCGTTATTTGTGTAAAACGAATTATCATTCTGAAGTCAATTAATAGCCAACATTGAGTATAGTCCTGCACAGATTAAGGTCCGGTTGCATTCGCGAATGCGAGTGCAAATAGACAGTTGACATTTAACTACATACACTGAGCGTAAGTGTTTGCCAGGGTTGAGTAACAGTCAGCAGTAGCTGATATTCGCAAGCAAGACTTTTAGCGTAAAAATAGACCCTAAGGTGGCCGGGAAAATTCGCGAATGCGCGGGTGAGGGGCACTCGCAGACGCAAATTTGTGCCCTATATTCTGCACAGGTCTGTAGTTATTTACTTACTACAAAAATCCAACTCAGTGCTATAAATCAATGAATTGGACTGATCAGTGTTGAGCCATTCACAAAGTGGTTTGTCAGTCACTGGAGTGGCGCTCACATTAACACAGGGATATTTTTCTGAATGGATCCAAGCTTCCAAACTCAGCTCGGGACTCAATCCTAGTGCGCACTGCGGCCGGCTGAGTTGCGTACATTCCGCTGGCTTGTTGGTTGCGAAATACGCACAAACTTGCGTCTTGGCACAACTGATGTGGTTGCATTGTTGGTGCTCTAGTTTAGCTGAAACAAAACATTACTAGAAGAGAAAAATGCCCTGCAGAGGAAAAATTTATAATAGTATGAATAAGATGATGGATGACCAATTACATATACCTACAATTTTTTACCGTACCTAAAATGATCTTTTAATCATTACTGAGGCGGAAAGTAAGCTGGTAAAAGTCAGGAAA
>JASANF010001508.1:0-39468 GCA_030248245.1 Trissonchulus sp. WLG1_4 | reverse complement strand
TTTAACATAATAAAGTGGAAAATTGAAAATTTTCTTGTTCGTCACTTTCCGACCAACCTTGGTCACTTTTCACGAAAGAGTGTCATACTCTTCCTATTATGTAGGTACTCTTAGTATATATTACGTATACGTTGTATAAGTATGGTACCGTTCGGCTTTAATATATAGTTTTCGTTCCAATGTTTTGGGTTCCTCAGTGGCCAGACTGACATCCTCCTGACTGGGCCGTTTGTCCGGAGTCTGGACTTCGGGGGTGGCGGCTGGCGTGGCCCCCTTTCCTGCTTCTATCCCTGGGCTGGGGGCATTTGAGGGTGACGCGGGGTCTTCTGGAAACAATTACAAATTAGTGGCACTGTGAAATGATTGGTTGAATTTTGGTACTGTTATGTTAGTTGAATTTGAGTAAAGTATTGCCTATTAAATAGGGTTTTAGTAATTTTCCGTTCAGGGCAAACACAGGAGAAAGCTTGGGCCGGGTTTTAGTCAAACTATGACCCGGGCCGGCTTTTGGTCATTTTCCGGCCCGGGCCGGATTTTAGTAAAACACATAATATGAAGAGTAAAATACATACACATGTGTTAATAGGAACGGGTATGACACCCTTCCCTACCGATTCTAGCTAATAGGCCGGAACGATGCTCCTGCCGAAATAGCCCTTTAACGTCTTGATTCCCTGGTACCCACACAGAATGTCATACTCTTCCCTAATCATGTATGTACTCTTGGTATATGTGAGCAACTACATACCTAAATGTCTTGGGGCCAATTTCTTTACCGGATTAAACGGACTGGTCGAAATGTAGCCGTAGATTTTAGAATGAATTATCCGCCTAAGCGGACTAAAGCAGTTAACAAGTCAGCTGCTTAATTTTAGTCCGAACTGCTTGCTAAACACTGAGCTAAACAGATTTAACTTCCACACTTAACTTCTGCCCGAATAATAATAGTCCATTTAAGTGGACAGGAAGTCCATTTAGTTTAGTCTGACTGAAAATCAGCGCGCGGAAAATTAACTCCGTTTAATCAGAAAGTTATTATGACTTCCTGTAAGCATACCTAATTATTAAACAATTTAATCCGATTAAAATTAACCCTCCGGTGAAGAAACGGCCCCTTGGATACCTAGATTGTACCTACAACCTACTACCTGGTATAGTTTTGTCAAGCAAGAATCAGCAGAAAAACTATTTCCTTTTGCTTTTACACCACAGCAGAACAGTAAAACAAAACAGCCGTCTTGAACTAAAGTCTGATAAAAATATAGTTGCACCACTTTACTTCTTTTTGTAGTATGGCTTTTGCGACTACTTGCTGTACTCTTGATAGTCAAAATCTATTCTTTTCGTAACGAAATCACATGTTTCGTTTTCTCAAGTGGCGCAACTGTTCAGTCAGATTTCTAGACACATTTATATCAGTTTAGCCAACTGAACTGGTTAGAAGCTCCTGCTTGAAAGCATTGTTGCTAGCTTTGTATCGTCGTATCTCCATGACTGCATCAAGAATAAATAGGAGGGTTGCCACGGAGATGAAAAACAGGAACCCCCCGTACGCCGCGTGGTGTTGCGACAAATAGCCCACCGTCATGCCCCCGCTGGAGAGGAGACCAGCATTAGGGTTCACCATTCCATAAGGTCGCCCTTGGAACCGATTGTAGCCTGACTGCAAACAGTAGGGACCATTAAGAGTACATAATAGGAAGAGTGTCTTGAACTCAGCTAAGAATAGTGGCTTGCTCCTATTATGTACTCTTGGTAACCATATTCAAGCCGACAAACAGACAAACATATTTCAAAGGACAAACAAGTAGGGGTGGGCGCGGTACTGCGGTTACCGCGGTTACCGCTGCGGTAACCGCAAATTTGCGGTATGCGGTAATGGGCTTGTTACCGCGCGGTAAGTGCGGTTACCGCAACTTACCTGTTACCGCGGTTACCGCAAAAATTTGAAGCAATAATACGGGACCTGAGTGTGATTTTTAGTTGAAAACAGTGCTTAATCACCGTTTTAGCAAACAAAAGACTAATATTTTAAATATTTATGTTTGTTTCTCGTTTTTTTAAACAGTGCCGTGCGACTTCTGTTTTATACTTGTCTATTGTTGAAATTGCCAAAAATTTGTCTTAAAGTTGAAATTGAATTTTGTCACCAGTTTTAATACTAAGGGCAATACAATACTGTGGGTTATCTGGATGTTATGTTGTTTATACTTTGTACAAATTTGATAAAAAGCGCATACATGCTAAAATTGCACAATCAACACAGACCAAAATCAATCATCACCAGAACCAACCCCACCGTAAGCGGTGGTCTACTGGCCATTCTGGCCGCTGGCCCGCTGGGGTACGAACTTTTTTCTTTTCAGTGTTACATTGGCTTGTTTGCTTTCTCATAGACCCGGGACTCTTTACATATGTACTTTTGGGTTAAAAACCCGCTAGGTCATTTTGATGTTGTATATGTCTGGTAAGGATACGACTCTGTTTCTTCAGACTCACAACAAATTGTATAAAGATAAAGATTCATCCTTTCTGTTCAATGAAATGACCTACGAGGCTACAGTATGCCGCATAAGTATAGTTACAATGGTACAGTATAGTATACAAGTATAGTTAGCATAGTTAGCCTTTAGAGGCCCAAAATGTTAAATTTGAAACAAAATTGCGTTAATGAATAAAACTACGTTACGGTAACAGGAAAGGTTTCATTACCGCGGTTACCGCAATTTGCGGTAATACCGCGGTATAACTGCTCCAGCTAAAAAATTAAGGCTAGTTTTTGGCCATTTAAGGTGACGACCGACTAGGTGACAACTTTATCGGCATACAAATAGCCTTTAGAGACCCAAAAAGTTCAATTTGAGACCAAAATGTGCAGTTAACGAATGCATTAAATTTTTGGTTGCGGTAACCGCAGATGTTTTGTTACCGCGGTTACCGCAAAATTTTGCGGTAATTACCGCGGTAATTCCCGCAAAAACCGCGGTAATTTTTGCGGTTTGCGGTAATGAAAAATCGTTACCGCGCCCACCCCTACAAACAAGGCACAAAGCGTGTTGTCCGTTTCGTCGGTTCATACTTTTTAGGGCAAACGGTCATGCGGATCCAAAGTAGGCTACCTATGACTCTATGAGCCGCACCCTTACAGGGAGTAGTCACAAAAACACGCACCTGTTTCGTCTCAGGTTCAAGCAAATTCTCGGCAGACATTAGTACAAAGGGATCAAGTGCAGTTGGGGGGGGGGGAATAGTAGACCTATTTTTTGTAGTAGAGCACCTTGAGGGAAGCATTTTTTGTGATAGAACCCTTATCCACAAATTTAGATTTTCTGAGCTATGACCCCTTGAAAATTGCATTTTCAGTGTTTTTGGAAGTGAACGTAGGCAAAAGTTCGAAGCCAAAAATGGCTATAATCTTTCGTTTTGGATAGTTTTGAGTGCGTTATGATGTTTTAAGGCATCGTCTAGGCTTAGTTGGCAGGATTCTCTAGGCTAAGCTGGCAGGATTTTTTCTGAAAATTTCGATTTTTTATTGCCTAAGCCTGAGCCTAAGCCTAAGCCTGAACCTAAGCCTAAGCCTAAGCGTGATACTAAGCCTAAGCCTAAGCCGCAAAGCCCTAAGCCTAAGCCCAAGTCTAAATTAAGGCCAAGTTTGAATTTGGTCAAAAATTGGACGTTTCTGGCGAAGTTGGCCATTTTTTCGGCAGGAACCCGGTCACACAGCCTTTGTTTTGATTCTAAAAAATTGTAAACAATAATCTGACACCATTTAGACACAATTAGAACGAAAACAACAAGGACTTCGGAAAAAAATTGCGAAAACGTCCGTCACTGAGGGTTCAGATTTCGGGGGGTCATATCTCAGAAAATCCAAAAAATGAAATAGGGGTTCTTGAAGCAAAAAAGCTTCACCCAAGGTGCTCTGCTCAAAAAAATAAATCCACTATTTTTCCCCCCAACTGCATTTAACCCGTACAAAGAGCACTGAAACAGACATTGAACTTGAAGTATATGTATCGATAACTACAAACTCAAATTGCTATGTAGTTAAACCTAACCTGATAATTGTAATCTTGAAGAGCCATGGCTCCACCTTGAGATAGTGCTCTCAAATGCGGATTTGTATACATTTGCGCGACCAAAATTGCGCTCAGAATAATGGCCACAAAATCGATGACAATCCACATAGCGCTGTTCACCAGAATCAAAAAACTGAACGGTAAAAATGTTGGCTTAATTTGAAACAGGCTTTTTTTCTTGGGATACAGCACGGGAACGTGGTACACCACTGTGGCCACTAGAAGCCCGCTGTAAACTAAACCCGCTCCAGAGGCGAACACAAAATACGTGTGTCCAGTAATTGACCTATGACCTGCCGTCAGGAAAAATAGAGCCGACATATTTGCTACCACCAAAACCAGTCGAAGCCAATTTCGCGGATGAACGGCGAACATTTTAAATCGAACTTTGACAGCATCTCCCGTTGAAGTATCGGGGTCGAAAAGTTTCTCGATCTGACGCTGATATAGAGCTGCTTCTTCGTCACTGTCGCGACTAATAGTGTCGCCACTCTTGGAGTCATTTTTGTTGCCGGCGTCAGGTTTTGGAGCAACTGCTGCCATTTGGAAATTATTTTAGAATTATTTTTTTCAATTTGTCGACAGTTATGTACGATGGGTAGAACTTTTTGACAAGCTGTATGGGGTGATTTTGTTATTTCGATGTATCGATAATTGAGTATTAACTTAACTTGATTTTCTGATCGCTGCTGTTTTTTTATTGTTGTGTTGTTGTTCATATTAATCCATTTTGTTTAGGTAGTTTATTCAAGCCAGTAGAGCGGGATTTAACGAGAATCCTATGTAGGTTAAATTTAGGAGTAAAAGAACTGTGAACCGCCAAAATTAAGGTCATGTTATTTGGCCAAAATTTTTTGCAAGTCAGGTCAGGTGTGTAAATACCGAAAAATGTCTGATACTCTGAAAACTAAAGCATGTCGCCTTTTTTTTGAGACATACACTTTTTGCGGAGCTAAAAAATGACAGCAGTTTGTGCATAATCGATTGTATAAATCAATTTGTGTAAAACCACCAACATTTTCCGTCTTTACAGTTTACCACAGTGTTACATACCACCATTCATGTTTCTACACATCTAACCTTTGTAGGCTATGTAATCTAAAGCTTAGGCAAACAAACAATTTTGCCAAGTCAGACAACTTCACCGTACGTATTAACACCCAACCCCAGGTTTACCTGTCGAACCAATTCTAGACAAAGTGTTAATTAATTGGTACCCATTTTGAGTTGTTCTAATTCAGCCCAGTAGGCTGTAGCGGTGCATTTATTGAAATGAAATAAATCGTGGTGTCCTTGGAGAAATCACAAACTAATATCTCTTCCCATCTAACCAAACCTGCGGACTGAATATATGACAAAACAGTACTTCTGCCTGATGAGTATAGAGTACGGTACTATTGTAATGTTTTTGTACAGTTTTGGACTCTGTAGGTGTGTAACCCTGGTAAGTTGGCCAGTAACTCAGTAAGTAGGTAATGAGAATAGTGAGACTAAATTTAGAGACTAAATCAAAAAGTCACAAGAATAAAAAAACTTACAGTATAATATGGTTTACAGACAAATATGTCTGTATGTACTTAACCTCTATTGGTAAATTTAATTAATACCTATTCAAAAATTAAAAATTTTAGCCAATAAAGTTTCAATTTGGGGAAGATACTTCTGCTTTCCATTGCGTCGCATTGCAAAGTTGATTGAAGAAGTCCATTATGATCGTACATGTAGGTTTGCTCGATATGCCTAAAGAAGCGCTGGCAATTGCAACTGACTAAACAAGCTCTTCTGCTGAGTGAGAAGTTGTTACATTGTGAGATTTGAGTGTCAATATTCCAAAGAAAATATCAAACGCGGCCATATTTTGCGGATAAAATGATTTTTAATTTCTAATTTCTGTACACATTTTCTGCTGAGTAGCTCCTAAGTCTTTCAAAACAGTAAAAATGGTGAAATGTAAACACGTTTTGAAGTGAAAAAACTATAGACAAAACTATTGTAATTTTATATAAAATGCAAGTCTCACCGAGATTTGAACTCGGGTCACTGGATCCCAAATCCAGAGTGCTAACCATTGCACTATGAGACTGCTGAGAAGAAGCTGGTAATTTCGACTTATGTACAGTATCTTCAAGTATCATCTAAACTGTATCTTCAAGGCTTGGGGTTGGGTGACAAATCACGAATTGTTTCAAACAGAAGATTGTAAATTGTAGACAGTCAATTCAAAAAGTTCAATCCAGTTAATTATTAGTTTATTAACCTGCAACAAAAAACTGTTTATTGCACTCAGGCAAAACTTTTTGCATGTCGCTTTCGCTTATTGCTTCATTCAACGTGTATGTATTTGATCAGCTATATGCGAATTCATAGCAATCCGTATCCCAGTTGGCTCAAATGGTAGTATGCTGTGCATTTGTCGAGCTTCTGGTTACGGATCAGAGTGGGGGAGGATCGATTCTGCCACCCTTATTTTGTTTGCATTCTATAACAGCTCGTTCCAACTTCCAAGCTCCGCCAAGTTGTTCTCTGCGCGATGTGTGGCAGTGTGGCGAGGTACCTGCCCTTCTAGTGTTAAATAACACTAGAATTTCGACCTACCCAGATTAACGTAGGACTTTGAAATTCTGAATATAGTATATACGCGGCCCCTGAGGGGGCCGCGTAAAAACGGACTGGAGATGCGGGGGGTTTGAACCCCGGTCCTTCCGCATGCAAAGCGGACGCTCTACCACTGAGCTACATCCCCACTACGACAAGTTGGTTTTTGTTCAGTGGAATTGAGAGCAATTAACGACCATTCGGCTTTCAGTTTACTTATTAATAGATTTCTGTAATATTCCGATATTACAAATAGACCAAAGGCAAGATTCCAATTTCCAGAGTTATGCTCCGCTTTTCATTAACAAATCGTACTATGCCAAAAAATCTACATACCGACAGTCGAAAGATGCTCAAAATAAGCACCTGTAGGTATATTATTCTAGCCAAATGTTATATTGAAATTTGATTTTAAACTAAACAAGTAGACTCCTAGGAGTAAAATTTCTTCGTAGAGAGTTCTATTTTACTTAAAAATGAAGAAAAAACTTTCGCAAAAACTCAAAACTATACACAGGTAATGACTAAGAATAGAACCAGCTACCTACGGACTACGAACCAATGACACTGACCACTACACCACTGAAAGGTAACTGTAACTAAGCCACAAATACAAAAAGGTCATTTAATTAAAATATATACCTATTCAAAATTTTTACTATTAAAATCAACTTTGTTCATTGTCAATATGTACTATTTAATATTTCATGTATATATAGGTAATTAATAGAGATAAACTTTACCTATGTAGAATATTGTTCTGTTGTTTGTGAAGTTTAAAATGTTCTCGTGATCTCATATTAGATGCTGATTGGCTATGGCTGAAGCTGAATGCCAACAGCCAATCAGACAGTGTCCAGACAAAATACACTTGACATCCAAAAGGGGGGAAGCATGTATGTAGCAAACTCTGGTAATTGAAAACCAGATGGGGGACAGAATTTAAATTTTGCCAAAAGTTTAAGCTTTCTTTAGATTGATGACATTTAGCTTGTTTGGTATATGTTTTGGTTCTATTTTTTGGTCATGCCCCTCACGGTTGGAACACGCTTTCTTCTATAAGCTAGCACAGTGAAAAACATATGGCAATGTCTACGTACAGAATTGCTTTGCATTCATTTCATGGAACGTTATGATTCTAATAATTCCGCCTTCAGGCGGATAAAAAGTGGGGGAGGGGCCGGGGGCTGGCCTAACCTTGCCGATGGGATTGCAGCATGAGTCATAGTCCATGGTGAGGGGGTCATACTGCTATGATGTTGTTGTCGGGTAGGTGTGCGTTATAAGTGTTAGTTGCTGCTACGTCTGTAGGAAGCAAGGGGGGTCCTTCGGTTTAACTTTGCTACAATCAATAAGGGGTATGTTTTCTTCAATTTAACCAGTTAAGTTAAACTATTCAATGTTCTATACCAAATTATCATTAGCATATTTCCCCTTTTTTTCCGCCGTAACAATCCCTCCAAATATACCCTACGTACAGTCCTACTAAAATGAAGAGTTGCATTGTATCTATTTGGCTACAGTACCAATTAAGTCTGGTATTGTAGACGATTTAAATAATTCAATGGCGTGTAATGTACACGAGTTTGACCATTTCCGTAACAGAATTTATGAATGAAATGTAGGGTGTTAGCTACCGCCGGAAATTCATTGATAATTTTGAGGTTTTCACAGAATGAGTAAAGTTTTTATCCTACAGTCTGAAACTGATTTTAATTTGAAGTTGTAAAATTGTACTGGAGATGTGTTACTTTACTATTATTATATTTTGTAGGTATAGTAAATTTTAAATTAAAATTCAACAAGCACGTTTTGCGAGTAGAGATAAATTAGTTTTGGATAGAATTCGTTGTGACATGCTGTAAGGCTGAGGATATTCTTCGAATATAAAACGCGGCGGAAAAAGTATTTAAAGCAAGACTTTTACATACATAACAGGTCAAACTGCAATGTGTTTTCGTGATTTCATCTTGCTTTCAAGTTAAGTTTCACATAAGTTAAAAAACTAATAACCGTTTTGTAAAAACTGAGTATAAATGCTATTGCACTCAAAACACCATTTTAGCGGCAGGTGCTAAAACCGCACATTTGCGCAAAACCAGCGTCAACTGCGAAGATTTTGTCGCAGCGAAATGCCATCATTCTTGCTACCGAATGGTTTTGTAGGTAATGCTTCTACATAATATTCACAATGTTCAGGTTCTAAAGTGCTGCTAAATAATAATCTAGAAAACATTGTTGTGACAGGTTTCGTCATTTTACTGTCACTGCATGTAAAATTTGTCAGAACGCATGTGCTATGTGTGATGATCTGTTCGCTGTAATAATGTGCGTCTGGCTATACCTGAGTGCTTTAGTGCATAATGTACGCGCGCATATAAAAACTCCAGCGTGATAGCCAGGTCAGGTTAGCACACACGAAGAACACACACGCACACACATTACATGCATTTCTAGGACCTACCAACTTTTCACGTACAATTATACACATGAACAAAAGATACGTGTTAAAGTGAGCAACTGTACTATAGTATATACGCGGCGGCTGAGGCCGCCGCGTAAAAAGTGAGTCATAGAGTAGAAACTGGAAACTAAATTGCAGTTGACTGCACAAAAGCTCAGATATTAAGACAAAAAATGCGTTTTATACATTCAATTAGCAAAGTAAATTAATTATGAATAATTAATTATTTAGTAAACAGATTAAGAATAATCAATTATTTAATACCTAGATTAGTTAGATTACCTACTCTGATCAAACTCATAATCGATGTAAATTCAGTTTTACATTTTAAACTGTGACCTATGCTTGCTAGCAAAGGCGGGTTCATTCTTGTTTTTAACGGCACAAAAACACGGACAAATTTTGGTCAGCTGTTGTAAAAAGTTACAAAACTGTTTTTTTCAACCTTAACTTTATCCTTGTCATTGCAGGTATCAAGAGTACATTTTTTCATTTTACCCGCCAATAATGGTTAGAGTCAAAGGACTCTTTAGACCTGGCATAAGGTAACATCTAGCTGTGTGCAAGCGGTTGGATATACCCTAGAACATCACAGACTAGATGGCGGTCGGTGGGTAAACTTACTTTATCGCTGCAGTTGTGTATCTGTAGTTGGTAAGGTTTGTAATTCATCTTCGCTTGAATTCAGAAAAGTTGTAGGTACTTTCTTGCCATTTTCGAAGAATGCGCAGGTTCTTCTTAATTGTTAAGAGTACATAATAGGAGATACCTATAATGATAGGATCCTATACTCTTGTCGGTACGTATTAATTTTGAGGATATGGTCCTTAAAGTCGAAAATCGATGTTGAATTGTGTTTGAATCCTTTTTTGTAGGCAAGTCATTTTTGTGCCGTGAGAAAAACAAAAAAACTTTATTTTTGGCAAAATAGTCAATTTTTAAGCAACAATGCTAAAATTTGTACTTTTTTAGTATTTTTCAAAAGCTGTTTTACAAAAAACTGCTCCTGTGTATGGTAACAGCTGTTTTTTAAAGTCTAGCTTTGAAAATGGATTGTTTGGGTTTCCGAAATAAAAAACTGTCAGGTAACCCCTACATAGTCTCAGATGGTCATACGGTGCCGTTTCGCAGTGACAAAATCAACTAACTCTAAATACCTAATTGGTTCGTAGTTTTTTCTTCTTTAAACTTAAGTTTAACACTGAAAACACTTTAACACTTGCTTAAAACTTAATCCTAAAGACTTGATTTTGCATAGTACGTCTGTAACATTCATTTCTCGATAAAAAATTGTTAACGCGACGTCCTTAAACCATAATGAAATTGAGCAATAATTGACCAACAAGCATTTTTAGCAAGAAGTGATATCAGAAGAAGTATGTATGTAGGTATGCATTAGGTTGCTCAACTTTTGTTGCGATTATTTGCACAAAAAACAATTGACAACAAAACCAATGTGTTAGCGAAAAATTGCAGGTATATATGGCATGCATCTACAAAAGTTTGTTTCTGTTCAAGTTTATACATACTACCAAGAGTACAAGAGTATGACACTCTTCCTATTATGCCTACGGGCGTGCGTCCAATGCGCAGCGCGAAATAGCCCGTTTATGTACGGTTTTGAGGGGGGGGTACCCCCCTCATTTCAAGACACTGACAAGGACTTTTGTTAATGTGCTGAACTGAGGGGGGGGGGTAGCGCAAAGACTTTGTCAGTGTCTTGAAATGAGGGGGGGTACCCCCCCCTCAACTGAAGACGGGGTGCTGAGTTGAGGGGGGGGGGGTACCCCCCCTCAGTTGAGCACGGGGTATCGAACTGAGTAGGGGGTACCCCCCCTCAGTTGAGTACGGGGTCTTCAGTTGAGGGGGGGGGGGGTACCCCCCCCCCCCCAAAACCGTACATAAACGGGCTATTTCGCACTGCGCATTGGACGCACGCCTGTAGGCATAATAGGAAGAGTGTCATACTCTTCCTATTATGTACTCTTGATACTACAAAAAGTAATATTGCGAAAATAAAGTTTTCGAAAATGTGCCATCGTTAATGTCTCTAACGACCAATTACAGAAGTATTAAACCTGACACGTAGGTAAAGCAAAGTTTTCAAAGGATTCAAAACAGTACCACAGTACCACACATAGGTAGCTAGGTAGGTAGTAGCAGGTAGTTTAAATACGTAACTGTTGCTTCATGCCGACTTCCTACTGAATTTTGAATTTAAAATAGTTAAGTTTACAATCTTCCGTTTACTATATCAACTTAGCTAATTTGTCCAGCTTCTAACCCACAGCAGCCATTGGTTCAACTTAGACTGGTTGCGAGTTTATGACAGCGCGAAAACCTTTACATTTTGGTTCGTGGTCACGGAACAGTGAAAAGTAAAGGGAGGGTCCATCAATAATTCACATTTAGCAGAGCAAACTTCGCACCTGGATTCAATAGGACACGCTTAGATGGGCTATTGTGGCGTGAAATTGGTCGGGATGGGAATGAAAAAGGAGCAGAGCTAGAGAGGGATTCGAACCGGGGGCCTGCGGAGCGGTAGACTGGAAAACCAACAGTTGAACTAACAGTGTGGGGAAAACGATATGAAAGACTAGACAAGAAAAATGCCCTGCGGAGGAAAAAGGAATATATAATAAGAAAAAATAAATAAGCAAATTCTGTTAAATAAATTGTTAAAGCGATTTATAACAGATATTGTTGCTGTACCTCAAGTTCGTTTGATGGAGAAAATTTCAACGAATTGAAAAATCTTAAACCTAAGGCGATACTTTGTAATGTATACAATACTGACTGAAATTACGGTTTACTGTTCACTTAAACCCGGTTCGTACTTGTCCTTAAGAACAAAGGGACAGGGACAAGGACAAATTTCGTTCTGCTGTGTTAAGACATTGACATTTTGTCCAAGTTTTTGTATACAAAATGGACAGGTGAAAAATTTTCGTCGTGTAAAAAAGTGGCTTTTTTGGCCAGGTTGTTTTTTGGAAGTGCTAAAGGACAACATTTTTTGAAGTATAAAGCCAGGTAGTTTCAATGCTTATATGTATATATGTATGTATCCCTTCTCTACGGTGTTTTTAAACACCATTTGGCGTATTGGGTAAAAATTAAAAAAACTAATAGGAACAATTCAGAAATAGTGTAAATAAAATTCACTTTACTTTTCGCAAAACAATAAAACATATATAATAGCATTTTGGCATATTAATACTTATATTCAATAGTTCATAAAGTAATATATTTACACAAGCACAAACACAATACCAATTATGCACAAAATTACACACACTGTGTAAATACTAAAATCGTGTAATCTTCTACTAAAATAAATTTAAATAATAACAAAAATAGTTTTTTCGCCTTGAATTTGAGAGGAATTTTTTATGTTTTGCTGTCATACCAAAGAAAACAAAGGATAAAAAGACAGCTAGATTAGAAACTATATTCTTCAATTTAATTTTATGGGAAAATAACTCAAGTTTTAGGCAAACAAGACAAAATACTACAAAACAATTTAAAAAACTGACATGATATTACAATAATTGCCACAGAAACCGACTAAAATCACATATTTGGCTTTGGTAAAGAGATGTTGCGTTTCCAAATTTTATATTTTTTGAAATTCTACAATTTTTTGCGTAGCATTTTTGTTTGTCTTCATTTCTTTCTTTTTGTTTTTTAAATAAAAACTATGCCACTTTTAAAAAATAATTTTCAAAATAAAACCATAGAAAGAATATCACATTCACACTGTCACCAAAATAAGCGCAAAAAATGACCCAAACGCGTAAGGATACGCATTTGCGTTTTTTAGCGCGAATGAAATTGTTTACTACCGCAAACAGTTTTGCCGTGTTTTTTATAGGCGACAAAAATTTACCTCGCTATCTAGCTATTTATGATGGAATATGGCATAAACTTTTTTTATTGACAGATTTTGAGAAAGTAGTAATTTTTCAGCTAAAACTAAAGTGAAAAAATTTCAACTACATTTTCCTGTCTGAAAACTTGCATTTTTGCAAAAAATTTCCATTTATAGATTATATTATTGAAAACGTAATATACTAAAACAGGTACGCAACAACTCAGATAAAAATATTGCAACTTGTTACAGTACGTAATTTTTACAAGCAAAAAACTGAAGAAATATGTACAAGAAACATAGGTATATTAATATTTACACGCTGCAATAGCTAGTCTGACGAAAAAATGCTGGGCCCTGAGATTTTTGCGTGATTTTTGTGACTACTCGCTGTACTCGTGAATCGTGATGCTTGCAATTTTTTCGTTTCGTTATGAAATCGAATGTTCCTGTTTTTCTCAGGGTAGAGCATTTTATGGTCAGACTTCAGTTATTGTTAGTAAATTTAAATAGTTTTGTGCAAAGAACTCTAAAGCCGGGTTTACACGAAGCAATTTTCACGCAACTAGGCTTTCACGCAATTTTCAAGCAACTTGCAAATTGCGTGAAAATACACTGTTACACGAAGCAATTTTCACGCAATGAGCACGCAATTTTCAAGCAACTAGTTGCGTGCAATTTTCACGCAACTACCAATCAAAATACAGTATTTTGAACGCCCGCTAAAACGTGAAGGCTCAGATTTTGCTTATTTTTTAAAAAAACTATAAAATTTTCAATTTTTAGGTCGACGTCGGTTAGTTGGACGCGTATCGAATAATTTTTCCGCCCCGGACCATAAAAACCAAAAGGTGACCCTTACGTAAAATTTCAGTTGAAAAAAATTTCGGGCCCCATTCCTCCCCTGGCTACGCTCTTGTAGATGCGTGTGCGTTAGTAAAAAACAACAGGCGCATTCGAATGTATGTATATATTTGTTGTTCTACCGAACTGTGCTCTCAGTTTTTCACGTGACTACCAGCCGAAATTTGATGGGTAGTTGTGTGAAAATTGCTTGTGACAGTCGCGCAGAGATCGACTGCTAAATTTTAGTTGCGTCAAAATTGCTTGAAAATTGCGTGAAAATTGCTTCCAATTTTGCTTGTTTACACGAAGCAATTTTCACGCAACTGAAGTTGCTTGAAAATTGCGTGAAAAAAATTGCGTGGAAATTGCGTGAAAATTGCTTCGTGTAAACCCGGCTTAAAACATGGTTTTTAATTCAAATTGGAAGATTTTGAATAAATATTTTTAAGGAAACCAGCCCTTTCTTGATAGAAAAAGCAATGATATTATGTATTTAATGACCAGAGGTGAAAAAACATAGTAATATGATAAGACGCCAAAACACATTTTTCATACAACAAAGCAGAAACTAAAACTGTAAGATTATAACAAATTTTAATAAAAAACTAAAAAATAGAATTTCAGAAAACCTTGAGGTGGTTAGTTTTAGTAGAACTAGAGGCTAACCGACTAATAAATACTCCCAACTACATAGATTCAGTGTGTTCTTCAACACAGGCTGACTGCTTATAAAGCAACAAAAAAGATATCAAATATCACGGCTGTCAAGGTCGGTGGATCGAATCTTTGGGCAAATTTCTAAAACAGATTAAACGGATTAGATTAAAATTGGTTAATCTAATAACTGCTCTAAATGTTGACATAGACTTACAAAATTGTGTACATAAGCGGAAGGTGTTACAAATCTTTGCTATGGCAAATTTTATATTAATTAATAGTCGATGTCATGAGTTATTGACAAAACAAATCTTAATCTAATCCGTTTAATCCTTTTAGGAATTGGCTCTAAGCTAACTCTTAATTTAATTCAACTTTACTGCTACTTCTTGCTTAAAATATTCAGCAATATTAATAAATCATGATTCAAAGCCCGGATTATTATTTGTCCGTAATTTTTTACCATTGGTACTTTATTATGCTGGCTACAGTTTTTTTCAGTTCTGAGACTTAGCTAACTCTTCACTGACTAATTTTAGAGTATCAGTGTAGGCTAAAATTGTGCCTAAAATGACGTGACACCCAGAGAGGCATTTCAGACCGACCATCAGACAGACGTGACAACAAGGCAAGCAGCAGTGGCATTATATAATAATTAGATAGAAGGTTGGCAACGTCCATTTAGCTTGTCACTCGTTTTCCGACACGAAACGCCGGAAACCAGCTCAGCTCAGCCGCGAAAATTTTCCTAAACCAGGCAATTTCACAGAAAAAAGACTAACAATTAAATGGAGCAAAATGCATGAAGGCTAAATGGCATTGCCCTTTTTGTGCATGACAATGTGAGACTGAGAAGCACAGTAGCCGATGACAGGTATCAGTGGGTTATACGGATTATGTTTAATCGTTGAATTTAATCTAGTTAATCGGACACTAGGCCCTAGGATAGAAATGCGTCGATGAAAAAGAGGTTGGTCAAAACATCAGAGATGCAAGGGAGCAATCGGCTAAGGGGGGGGGGGGTTGTAACAAAATTTTTTCCGACGACAGCCGGAAATGTTTGCAATTATTGTATTTCCAACTCATTTTCGGGCACTTTTTTGGCCTTCAAGGGAGCTTCAAGAAAAGAGGGGTGCGCGCCGACTACTCTGAGTGAGGGTAGCTACCCCCCATACCCCCCATGTGCAATTATGGTCACCCCATAACAAGTATACATATTAGGATTTCACTTTAAACTAATATCAATTTTCTTTCTCTTTTATTTAGCTAAACTGGCTACACTGATTTAGCTGCTTTGATTTTGCAAATAAATATAAGTGACAAATAAAAATTGAAAAAAATACATAGTACGTATAATGTACCGCGAATTTACTAAAATCTATTAACCCACTAAATCCCGTTTGGATAGGTTTTCTGATAACCGTTTTACCAGTGATCAGTCCTTAACCACAAAAAGTAGGCAAGTATAGGCAAAAATTAACGTTTAAAGAAAATGCCAATCATAAAAAACATTTCTGATATGCAATCAATATCCGTATTTGCACAACCGAAAGCTAAACAAACACAGAATGGACAGACCACCGGGACACGAAAAAAGTTGCAGAAAAAGTTTTCAGAAACAGAAAAACTTTTTTTAAATTATGAAAAACAATAAATTTTTCGTTAACAATTGTTTAAAAATAAATCTTTTGAAAAAATATATAAATGTCAATATTTAAAATTTAATTTTCAAGTTTTACTCATTAAAATACGCGCTCAATAATTATGCAACCATAAAGTTTATTGAGTTTAAGTTACACAACTAAAGAGATTGTAAAAACTAAGACTAAAATCAAACTTGTCCGTTTATATATTATTTGTGTTTTAATTTTCAAGCATATAAAAAACTGTGTCGACGTCAGCAATAAGGATTCAGTCAATTAAAATACAGTCTTGATAAAAATACACTAATAATTTCTTTTAAGTTATTCTTTTTTTAGAACTTTATAAAATGTTTTTTTCAGTTTACGCACAAAAAATCCAAAAAACGGACAAGTCTGAACTAAACGTTATATTGCGGTAAAACTGAGAACAAAGCACTAAGATTTGAACATTATTTTAGGCTTAATATTAAATATATTAATTATGCCCAATTAATACATAAAAATAGACTAGAAAGAAAGCAAAAACAAATAAATACATAAAAAGCAAAGCGTTCAAAAAAACTGTATGTAACAGCTAATTTTAAAATATTCAACCAGCCGGTAATCGAACCGTCAACCTTGAGGTTCGCAATCTGCATATATTCACTGTTAACATTCTTATTAATAACTGAACCTAAATTTTTTACAATATATAAGTTTTCATATTTTTCAAAATTGTAGGATTTTGATTACATCATATCATTCAATCCATGAAGAAATACAGCGTAACCGTTAAAAATAACATTGTCCTTTGAATATGAACAGAAATAAAAAACAACTTAAAAAAACAGTATATTATGTGGACTTTTTAAAATGATTACCAGACGGCTTTAAAAAGCTCAAAAACCTCAAGACGAAGTCAAAACACTAATCAAGCGATATAAATAAGGAAAGCATACTGAAAGCCTGACTAAAAACTGCTGAACTAAGAAAACGGTTTTTCATAAAAATGCAATTTTAGTTCAAAAAATAAGTAAGTTCAAGCAAATTGCAGCAAACATTGGGCTTAGGTCATGTGAAAAAAATAACCAAGGATCTAGCCAATCAAAAAACAGGTTTGCTGGGAATTGCCAATCAGATTTGACGTTTGTCTCAGAGTTCAGCAATTTTTGGCCGCGATTTCTTAGCGAGGGGCAAGAGTTGATATGGACAAGCATTTTGTGGGCAATTAGGCTCGTAGGCAAGTGCATGAGGATTAGGTTAAATTAGGCAAGGTGATTAATATCCTGAATTGCCGTTGGCTGGATTTAAAGAGCCTGAAGACGAAAGACCGTATGGCAGAGAAGGGGCCGTGGGGGCGGAGCTTCCATAATAGGGGGGGTCTGAAATTAATTAACCATCGATGGTCAATCTTACCGGGTTATCTTAAAGTAGGTGATTTAGTACGGTTTAAACGGACTGGACTTATTTTAATCCTAGGTTTAGCAATGAATAATCGGACTGAACGAGTTAAAAAAATCAACGGCTTCATTTTAGTTCGAACCCGTTCCTAAACTACTACTGGAGTAAACAGCAGCGTTCTTAAATTTAAGTCCGTTGAATCCGGAGGTTTTTGAATCACACCTTTTAGTATAATTTTTAAACCGTTTAGTCCGATTAAAATTAACACTTTAATAAGGCAAAAAAATAGGCCCTAAGCCTAATCTAAGGGCTAATAGAAAGTGTGCAACCAATACAAAAATTATGGAACAAGTACAAAAGATCTTTCGATCACCCACGTTAAGAACTCTCAATTACCGTATACACTTGAAAGTCTCCATTCTCGTGTATTTATGTACGACTAGCTTCATCCTTCGCAAAAAACAGAAAGCGTAGTCAAAAACCATTGAAACAGAATCGAAGTTTTTGCACCAAACTTTAAAACAAACATTAAGTATTAAGTATTTGGTATTAAGTATAAATCTTACTGAGTAAGGAGGTAGGGGGACCACACCGCCAGGCATTATACTGACTTGGAGTGCAGCTACTAAACTGCCCATAAGAGCCAGTACTGTAATATTCGGCTGGGTCTGAAAAATACATAAGTAGAATTAATTATTTACTTAAGGTGGTAGTTGCGTTTTCGAGGTTTTTGTGATTTCTATGTAAACTTTGCGCCACCAGTACTCAAGTTATAAGTGACGCCTGAGCATGAATTTTTAGGACAGTACTGTAAAGGTCAAAATCCCCAGGCATGTCTCTCACTTTTTCGCAATTTCACCTGTGGACGTTTTTAGAGTGTTTTAATTACAAGAACATATCTTAAATTTTCGGTGCGTTTGCTTTTCAGCTATTTTCTCAGTAAATTGACTAGTTATTAAAAAAGTGGGGGACATGCCTGGGGATTTTAAACATGTCGAAAACCTTACCAACTTTCAGCCCCAACAGGTAATCGTATGATTCAGAGCTGTGGCGCAAACTTTTTGTAAAAAATTGTAATATTTGGGAAAGGACCTTTCTTTAGTCGCTTATACTGGAAACAATATCACAGGTTAAATTTCAATGCATGGCATACATTTAGGAAAGATATTGTTCTACCTAATGCAAAAGACCGCTTGTGATTTGAGTCTGTATACGCTGAGCTATGGCTTTGCAAAAAAACACCTAAAAACGCAATTACCCCCTTAATCAGTAATTAATTAAATCAAGAGTACATAATAAGGGATAATAGTATATAATCCCTTGATTAAATATACTGGTCTAAATTTTGACCCAATTAAAGTTGAAATACAGTACCGACCAAAGTTATTTGCTACAGACTCCGGAGTCGAAGCAAAGGCGGAATATACACCTAACAGTATACGTTGACTCTGAAGTCAAGTGACTCCAACCCCGCTTTGACTCCATAGTCTGTAGTAAGTAATTTTGGTCGATACTGTAGGTAATTTGTTGTTTTGTGCAGTTTCATAGCTAAATATATACAGTTTGTAGACAAATCTTGCACAAAGGCTACGGTAGGTATTTCGGCATAATTAATTCGGTAATTAAGCTAATTCTAAGTTAGCTGATTGCACATGACATAACCCTCAAGATTTGGTACCGTATGGTTATTAGCTAGCATAGCACAGTAATAAGTAATGCAAGCAAATGCACAAAAATTCAAGCTTTTGACAAATTAGATAAAGTTCAAGATGAGCCTGGTTCATACTTGTCCGTGACTGCAACGATCATACATTTATGAGGGGGGGATGGGTGGAACCCCCCTCCAAAAAAATCTAGGGGCGAGAGGGAGGGTCCCGAAAATTTAGGCAGACTTTGGTAAAGGTAGCACTTTTTTGCAAAAATTTTACAAAATTTTGCACATTAGGGTATTTTTGGTCGATCGGGAAGGGGAGGGTCCCCAAGCATTTTTGACCCAGTTGCATGTATAGGATTGTCCATAAGCCAGCCAGAAAATTTATGGTTAACAAAAAGAATACAGATTTTTGATGTTTCAAATTACAGGTATACATAGGTATATTAGTTTTCTTGGAATTGCCAAAGGACAAAATGATAGGGACAGGACAAACAAGGACAAGAACGAGTATGAACCGGGCTTGAACTGTATATACGCAATAGCTTGCTTACTAAAAGCAGCGGAGCCAAAGTTATGCGGATATGTGAGTGAGTTTCCAGTGAGTGGGGTGGGGGGCGGGGGGAGGCCCTTGTGCAAAGTGTCCACGCTCGACACGCTAGATGACCTTTGACCCCCGCTCTCCGAGTCCCCTCCGGCGCCTTGACCGGACTCCACTAAAAGCAAGCAAGCCATATAAGGCTCTATTCATACTGACAGCCGTATATATGTCCGTTCAGCCGGCAAAATTACGAAATAATCACGCCACTAATAATGTATAATATCAGCATGTGGCGTGATTGCATTAATTTGAACGGACATACGGCTGTAAGTATGAATCGATCCTTAGGCTATTGGGTTTTTTAGCAAAGCATTGCACATATGAGTGTGTGTGTGCGACTTAGAGGCCAGGTTAGTTAGTTTTAGTTACGTATATATAGGATTGGTATTGAACCAAATACAGTACCGATCAAGTTACTTGCATCTGACTCTGGAGTCAAAGTCGCAGTTACTTGATTACGGAGTCAAAGTAATACTAACTATATACTTTGACTCCGGAATCAAGACACTCTGACTCTGTTTATACTCCTGAGTAGCCTGTAGCCAGTAATTTTGGTCGGTACTGTAGGTAATGTAGTCAAAATACAAGTTATCAATTCTTGATTTTGATTACTAAAAGTTTTGGGTTTATTAAACAATTTATTACAACTAAATCGATTACCATTGATTGACCGTTAGTACATATTATATGTAGCAAATATAAGTAATGTTAGCTTAAGGTGGCGCTCCGAATAACTTCCATAACTTTATTATCTTATAAGTCGACGTAGGTTCTAGCTAGAATGAATTTCGTTTAAATATATTGAAGCCTGTTCCAAAGCTCTGTTTCTGAGTAAGTTTCACGTGCCTGCTGCCTTGTTCTGATTTTTTATATCCGATTAAAAATTTCTATTTTCGCTAAATGCGCATAATTTTTCAAACGGCATAACAGAGCGAAACTATGTTCAAATTTTACGATCTATAGCTTAAACTGTAGGCAATTATGTTGCAAAGGTGTATCTTTTCTTATAATTTTAATCAAATTGTTTTGTTTCAAAGTACACTAGTTTTTCTAAAATTGGTCAACTTGAAATCGCTGCAGAATTTCACCAAAAACAGAAATCAACATTTTCGAAGAAGGTACACCTGAATCTACTTATTTTCTAATTTTAAGTCAAATTTCACAATGAAAAAACGACATGGAGGAGAGCTATCACGATTCAAAAAAGGCTATTGCCGATCGGAAAAATCGGAGGTTTGCCCACACAAACGACAGTGTCAAAAAATAGAGCGTATTTTTTAATGCAAATAATCATTGAGAAAAGTTGGAGAAGCCAAAAAGTAGCTAACGAACAATTACATAGCTTAAAAAATTGTGCATTTTTGTCAGTATTGCTCAACGTAATTTGAAAATTTTTTTACAAATGTTTGCCTACACAAACGACATTTTAAAAAGTTGCAGTCACCTATTATCTGCGGAAAACCGTTATCAAAAGTAACAAAAGCCATATACAATTTTTTGGAAAATCGATTTGAAGATTTTGCCATATCAAAATTCAGGTCAAAAAATCAATTTCAACAAAACTACATGTTATGTATATCAAACGAAAGCTAATTCACTGCTTGACAACCTTTCTTCAAGAACAAAGACCTGAAAACGTGACTGAAAACTTTTACTCCCCAAAGTCAGTTATTCGGAGCGCCACCTTAAGCGGAATTTCAGCACAAAGTGAGGAAGCAACATAAATTAGTTTTTGCACAAAAAATTCTACCGTAACCAATAAGTAGGTAAAAATAGATACATATATAATTTATCTACTATTAGAATTAAAGTAATTTCCGCATTTTGGGGCTTAATCAAGGATTAGATTAGCTGGATTAGATTAACTATATATCTAATTGAATTATGTAAGGCCAATGTCTAAAACTTATAACTTTTTTCAATTTCAATTTTTACTTTAATTAAACTCCACCGTAATTTAATCCACTTAATCCACACCAAATCTAAAAAACCAATCAAAACATAGCTGTAATGACGTATCTCATTGGCTAATCTACTCTCACGTGACCCTGCCCTACCATTTTGGTATGCACTGCCCCCGTTGGCTTCGTTGTAGGTCGGCAAAGTGACGGCCCCCCTTTGTTTCCGTTTGTCCTCACCGGACCCCCCTAGGGCCTCCTCAGAACCCGAGGAAACCCCAGAGGAGCTAGGACTCGTCAGACCGCCAAGCCGCCCGCCTAAAACAGAAATAAAAACAGAATAAAAAACAGAAACGGAAATATGAATAAAACAGAAATAAAATACAGAACATCTTTGGACGCTGTTGAGTTGAAACTGACATTTTTTAGCCGCTTAGTTGGAATTTCAACAGGAGTTTTGCATCGGCAGTATATACTTGGCAGGAAAAGTATTGTTTTTGATCCAATTCAATCACACTACGAGATTAGATATTTTATGTACCTTATATTATCTTTTTTATATATCCATCGTATTTTATCACTTCATCGCGCTCCAACATAAATTATTTAATTGTGAACAATTTCACTTTTGTATTTCACAGGTATTTTCTACAGCAATTCCTGCTAACGATTTTCAATTTATATTTCCAAAACGTCGGCTTATGTTCAGTAATTTAGTTTAGTTAAGTTGAATAGGGCAATTTCCGAAAATTACCAATACTATAATGTGATGTTATACAAGGTTTAAAGTGTGCCTTGAAATGAGGAAAATTTTACTACACCTAAGGTCAGGCTGTCCAATTTAAAATGTCTTTCTTATCCATTCATGGCAAAACTTTTGAATGAAAAGTTTACAAAGTTAACAAAACGTCTTTGAAAAATTATAAAAAAACCGCGCGTCGTTTTACAACTTATTTACTCATTTTTTCGCATTAACGACCAAACGTTTTTCGCTAAATGTCAAAAAACTGGACCAAAATACGTATATACCATTACCGTAAAAAACATTAAGAGGTTTTAGGGTGCTACCATCTGTTCAAAAAATTTGTCTCTTGTTGTTACCCTTGTAGATTACGTGGCTTTAAACTTTAAAAAAAACTAAGTGAATATGTACATTTAAAGTTTTTTATAGTTGAAACATACCATACCAAAAACCGTACAAAAGTTCACACCATTTTTTATATGGTTTTCGTCAAGAAATCGAAAAAACGGTAGTTTTTCAATATCATTGTTTTTATCAGAATATAATATTTACTTGGATCGCTTGCTGTGGTTACACTTGAATGATTTTCGCCACAACTTTTGTTTGAAGTATATATATGCAGGGCTAGCTACAACACGTATATTACTGAAGATCATACGTTAATGTGGGGGTCTGTTCTGGGGTCCTACATAGACATTTTGACTGCCCATGTACCAAGCCAGACGAAAATGACCGTGTTTTTGCAAAAAATCAACGATTTTTAAAAAGCTTGGCCAAAATACTGTGTTTTAGCGTAAAATTTGGCCGGAATTTAGGTTAAAAAAGCATAAATTTGATAGTAGTGCCCATATTTAAGAGCCCATTTTATAGAAACCTTGTACCATGGCTATAACTTTGCTTGCCCTTGTACCAAAATGTGGGGGATCTCGGTCCCGGACCCCCCCAATTTTCTACTATGTGAGATAGTGACGCTAAGGCTATATAACAGCATTTCGTAGCCATTCTTTAACACTGTATGTATGTGCACGAAAAATAAGGTTTTTTGTATTTTTTTGTCAAATTAAAGCCGTTTTCTTAATTTTCATCTCCAAGTATAACTACATATTGAGTTAATAGGTATGTAAAAGTAGTAACAGCTCTATCCTACACAAAGTTAATATGTTCTGCATGATTAGCGTGTGGTGAGTTCTAGTTGATTAGTTGATGATGTATTTAGCATAATCTATTACAAAAGCTTAAATGTAACAGTCAAATCAACTATGACGGATTACCTCGAAGGGGCGGTAATGTCATGGTTGGTGGAAAATGAAAACGCTCTGACATAACATAAAACAAAAATCGATCCTTGAGACATTAGAAACATTTTGTGGTTGGGACATTCAGACGTTAAGTTTTGGTCGTTTCTGATTCAGCCAGGTCTTAGTTTGAATCAGATGAGAGCACAAAGGGACGAGCCTTCGCGAAAAGTGACGAATATTGGCCGTAAAGTGACAAAAAATTTCCTGTCAAACTATTTTTTTAAAAAATTTTCACTTCACTACAGTACATATTATATAGGTATATACTGGGTTGCAGACCACTTTAAAAAATTTAGTTTATCACTTTCCAGCCACGTTCATCAATTTTTCTAAAGGCTCGTCCTTTTTTTCGACGAAAGGGGAATTTTTTTTATGCACAGTACTGTAGCTATTATAAGTTTACGGAGAAGTGTGAACAAAACCCTAGCCATGATTTTTTTACAGATATAAACACATAGGCCTCTAGTACAGTTACACAAATAGCCACCCTTCCTAAACAGTATTAGCTTGACGTAAACCAGTCAAAACTGTGCCAAAAACATCTGTCCTAACACCAAAACTATCAAATTCACACGTCTAGACTAGTTTTGACCCTCAATTTTCGGTCTATTGCCCCTAAAAGTACCACTGAACCGTTTGGTTACGCTTCGTCATCAAATCTGCGTACGTACAATTGGTTTTGAATCTACCCCGTGATACGGAACGGTGGGTGCTCCTTTTTTTGCACACTGCCACTGATGCATGCGACAAACATTGAAAAGTGGCAATAGAAACCAGTTTACACGTTTTGTGAACGGCTAATAGACTGTAGCTAATAGCTAGCTAGCTTTTAAGGTTATTAAATATATATTGTTAGCTAATAGTTAGCTAGAGTTACGCTTGTAGAATTTGTTAGTTACTCAATTATGTAATTATTAATAGTTGTTGGTTCAAAGTTATTTAAAATGTGTACACACGTAGCTAATACTTTGAAAATTCTTTAACTATTAATTAATATAATATTATGATATTCAATAGCATTATACTACTATAACATATTATATTATACTAAGTTTCCTATTTGCTAGCTAGCCGTGGTTACTGTAGAGTACAGTAACGTAATGTATACAAATGCAAGTTTTCAAATATTTGGCTTTCGTACCAAATATGTAGAAAAGTTGCACAGTAGAAAAAACGGGTTGCATTTTATTCGAAGGGGGATGGGTTGCAAAATTTGCTTTCTTATTATATAACCGTTGTTTGTGTTAATGTATTTTTACCAAATACAAAATTGACTTAAAATTACCTAGTTTGTATTCAGTATTATATATTTACTGAAATCCTGCTAATATATATGCAGATGTGTGTATGTATTTTGTTGGCTGTTTAGCTTTCAAAGTTTCGATGCTCAAAAATAAATTAAGTATTTAACGATACTAAAAAACACATAAATAATACAAAACTAGCTTACGAACAGCTTACAAACAATTAATATATCGCCCCCCCATTTGGCACAAAATTCACGTGCACCATACCAACAGTACATGCAGCTACAGCAGTTAAGTTGTACGTTTGTATCAGTCACAAAAACTTTTTTGTTATTCCAAATTTTGGTATTATTATGATTATTACGATGTGGTTTTGACAGAAAGCATACATAGCTACAGTAACGCGCTACAGTAACGCGTAAGTACATAGAAATCATATAATAGTATTGATGGATTAGATATATATGAGGCAGACATACATAGCTCCTGACTTTTGTACGGGGGGGAGAGAGTGTAAAGTTATGAACGATAACTGATTTTATATATATTACCATTCGCATGAGTAAGGGTAGGTCAAGATAGATGTATATATATATATATATATATATATATATATATATATATATATTTATATATATATATATATATATATATATATATATATATATATATATATATATATATATATATATATATATATATATATATATATATATATATATATATATATATATATATATATATATATATATATATATATATATATATATATACCCCTTCCAATTTTAGAGGTTGTTCTAAATATTTAATTACAATAAAAAGTATATATATACTTATGTTCAATATATTGGGCATTTTCATTCCTCCTGTTATACAAGCACCCCCATATAATTTGCATATAGGGTCACACTAACCAATTCTCACGATATACCCCCCTGAAAGCAGTAGGATGTATATGACCACAAAATTTCAAATTTCGTGCTTAATGAAATCATTAAAATGTGCACACAGTCAATTGTGGACTGAAACTTTGTCCTGTCGATTAAAACTTTTGCACACGCGCGCGCACAGTAACGTTGGTTGTAATGTCATTGCTAGAGCCTCGCTACGCTTTGATAAGTTTCTATTGGCGGAAATTAGGCTACAGCCTGCTCACTGAAGCTAAACCTTGAGTTACAGTCCAACATTACACTATTATATATGTCTCGTCGCACATTACTGGGTACCAATATATACATAGCAGTACCCCACTGTACTGTACTGACCTCGTGTAAACTGTATATGTTACTGTAAGTACAGGATATTGACAGTGTCTAAACTCAGTGTAACTATGGCTAATTCTCGGGATTAAACGGGTTAGATTGAAATTTGTCTAAAATAACTCAGGTTCAGACTAAGTCCGAAGATTCGTGTTCAACTTAATCACTAGAACGTATGTTGTACGTATGCTTCATTTTGTTTGCGTAATCATTAGTACGGAACAGTAAGTTTTATATAGGGGTCTAGTTTTTTATGCGTTACGCAGAGTCTGTCAGATGATTGGTTGCCCATCGTTGAGCTTTGGTTCTGAGTGAAGGGGAAAGAGTTGCAGATTAGTTACGGGAAATGTTGTTCTTTTTTAAATAAATTTTTGAATTAATAAAATGAAAAATTATTACACTCACAATGTAGGACCAATGTGTTTTCTTTAAAAGCTGATAAAACACTTGCATAGCGAAAGCTTCAAGATCTTGACGAACAAAACACGATATGAACCGAGTTATAGTCGCACGAAAATTAACTCTTTTAATCCCCTAAATTCTAAATTAACTACTCCCTAAATACTGAACCGGCTTTAGTCAGACTATAATTAACTCCCTTAATCCGATTTAATCCAGACTATAATTAACTTCCTTAATCCTAATTAATCAGAATTAAACTTAACTCCCTTAAGCCTATTTAATTCCTGACTAAATTTGATTCCCTTAATCCTAGTTAATCCGAACTAAAATTAGCTCCCTCCAGCCTATTTAATCCGGACTAAAATTAACTCCCTTAAGCCTATTTAATCCGGACTAAAATTAACGCCTTCAAGCCCTATTTAATCCGGACTAAAATTAACTCCCTTAGTCCTATTTAATCCGGACTAAAATTAACTCCTTTAATTCCCCTAAAATCCTACCATATTGTGCAGGGGGCACTTGTGTGTGGTGGCCCAGGGGCGGACTGTTGGCAGCGGCAGAGGCCTGTTTGTATAATCCGAGGGGCTCGTTAAAGCCAGAGAAGTAAAGGGGGGGACTGGCAAAGAGGGAGTTGACGGGGTCGGAGCTGGCAACGGGGTGGTGCGCCTTGTGCGGCTCGGGGGCGGGGGACGACTCCTGTTTCACCAGACCCGCTAGCCAGGGCTAAAATCAGAACAGATTCGATGGAATGCATAAAGGCAGTCTTAAACCTTAAACCTATGCAGTGGGAATGTGCAATATGCTCTAAGCATGTTCTACGTTAAACCTTAAACCTTAAACTTGCAGTGGGAAGCGGGCATTAGCTCTTATCTTGCTAAACGCAGTCTAAGGGCAACATTCTAACCTATGTAATACGTGTAGAATTTTTCGTTACGATGTTCTCTTTTACTGAAATACATAGGACGCCTTAGACTGGTCTTAACGTTAGACTGCCTTTCTGCATTCCACCCATTGTGTCAAGAACGAGAGCGGAGCAGCGCGCTACCATTCGAGCTACTGGGCCAATGCTGAGCTGTCATTAGTCGTCTTCAGTATATAAACTACAGTACCGACCAAAATTACAATTAAAGTGGTATTGCTACTCATATTTACTTGCTACAGACTCAGGAGTCAAGGTCTACATAAATTCATAGCATAACGCTACCTGACTCAAGTTTCTGTGACCAGCAGAATCGAGGTTCGACATGGAAGCTTCGCCACATTTAACTAATTTTAAGATAATGTATTTTTTAGTTTTCACTACATACTTCCGTCATGAGGTGTCAAAAGTGGATTTTTAAAAAATACAAAAACCAACTGGTAAAGCAGGAGGATTGGTTTCCAGGTGGCTGAACGAATCACCAGTCGTGCTGGAGACGTCAGGCTTCTGACCTGAAACAAAAAATATTAACAAAAAATATTCTTACTTCTCAAAGAATACTAAAAACAAATATAATATCAAACAAAAAATAATTAATAAAAATTATTAATAGCCAGTTTATCCCTAAAAATTATTATTACTAATTTTTTCAGAAAAAGAGCTGTGAAAAAGCTCCTATGCACAAAAAACTGCGATTCTGGAACTACCACCGTAAGCCTGTTTCACACAATGGAAAAACACATGTTACGCACCATAGGTTAAAATCAAACATGGGTCATGATATTATTTAAACAAACAAACAAACAAACAAACAAATTTAAACAAAATGACCATACATGGATGGGCACGGGGGGTTACACTCCCCCAGAAAAATATGACGGTGCTCACGACGGCAAAATCAGTGGCTCACGAAGTGAAAATCCGCGTAAAAGTTGCTCCTCCAGGTGGCACACCCTACCCCCCCCCCCATAATTCGCTAGCTGCCCACGTATGACAAAGACCTGCATCTTACTTAAAGACTTATGTTTGCTAGCGTTTCCGTTGGCATTGGGATTGCCGTCCATCATGTGGGAATGGGTGTGGGATAGCCCCGCCCCCGCGTTCCCATTGGCTGACGAGTCCCCCATGCCCAGAATCCCATTGATGGAATAGGACGCGGGCATATGGCGAGAAGAGGCGGAGTCAGGGGCAGTCCCACCCCCCGTGGGGGGCGCGTGGGATATCACCGAGGCTGTGTTAGAGCCCAGGGGTGGGGGGCTTTCACTGTCGCCTCCGAGATCACCCACAGCCCCTCCCACCAGATTGCGGGCCTTCTCGGACGCTTTGTTGCGCACTATCCTGAAAAAAGAGGAAAAGGGGGGACGTTAAAGCCGGACCAAAAAGTGCTGGACCCTGAGGAAAAACGAAACACGCGATTTCATTACGAAAAGAACGAATTACAAGCATCAAGAGTAGGTACATATATACACAGCGAGTAGTCACAAAAATCACGCTACCTGTTTTGACTAGGGTTCAAAGGTTTCTGGTTACTGGTCAGACTATAGGATGTGCGAGGATGCAGTCTGAATTTGCGGAGTTTAAGGTTGAACAATTGACGACTGGATTCTTTCTTACTCTAAAGTGTGACAAGGAATTGCTGAACCCTGAGACAAAACAGGTGGCTTGATTTTTGTGACTACTCGTTGTATATGTACTCTTAATCAACCTAATCCGGCTGAATCTATGTCATCAACTTAATCCAGTTTAATCAGCTTAACCAGGCTTAATCCATTTAATCCGAATTAATTCACTTAGTCAGGATTATTCCTACTTAACCCAGCTCAATCTACTTAATCCGGCTTCATCTACTTAATCTGGCTTAATCCGTTTAATCAGTCTTAATCCACATAATTAGGTATACTTAATCAGGCTTAATCTACTTAATAATCCGGCTTATACACTTAATCCGGCTTAATCTACTTAATCCAGCTTAATCAGCTTAATCCGGCTTAATCTACTTAATTGGACTACCTATTGATGGACGATACACTGGGCACATTGTCCTGATCACAAATTTTGTCCTGCAACAATCGATCCCTGATTTCCCAGGCAAACATGGTGGGGTTTTGTTTTTTGTAGTTGGTTATGGCACCGACCACTTTCGGGGTGGCCACCTTAGGCTTCGAGCCGCCGATCACTCCTGGCCTAATGGATCCTGTTTCGTAATATCTGAAACAGAAAGGGTTAACAGGATTACAGGGATTAACAAGGGAACGGGGCCAAATGTTGGGGGGCTTTTCGGCCAAATATTGGAGCCTCTCCTCCCCTTCAAAATCGACCAAAAAACCCCTGATTTTGTAAAACAGTGCAATTTTTAGTCCAAATCTTAGGGACCCTCCCCCCGGCCGCCCCATTTGGGGGGAGGCGGGAGTGACGGCCCCCATCTCCCCTCATATATGTATGAAAAAGGGGATTATGTTGGACTAGGTTTAGTTGACGATTAACTTAGTAGCCTATACCAATTTTGCTCAGGCTTAAATTGATTAAGGCGCTGCGCTACAATAGATGAAGATTAGTGCAGTTGGCAGTAAGATTTGTAGCCTTGTCTTTGTCCCTATCGTTTTCTCCCTGAACGATTACAGAAAAACGGCATAGCCAAATATGCCAATATTTCGCATGACGATAGTTGCGGTCACTTCTAGACCGTATACAACTAATTAGCTCAAACACATTTTTTGTCAAGTCTTCACAGCAGCAAGCTGACCGAAACTTGTCTTTGTGTCCTTGAGGACAAGTATGAACTGGACTTAAGTTGAAGTGAGATTTAGCTGAGGGCCAATTCCTAACATGGATTAAACGGTTTAGATTAAAATTTGTTTTGTCAATAACTCATGACATTGTTTATCACTTCATATGAAATTTGCAATAGCAACTATTTGCAGCACTTCCCCCTTGTGCACAAAATTTTTTAAGTCTACCTTAACATCGAGATAAGTTATCAGGCAAACAAAGTTTAATCTAATCCGTTTAATCCATTTCAGGAATTGGCCCTTAGTTAAGCTTCAGTTGATCTTTTTGGTGCGGTCATATGTGGCGTATTTCCTCGAATAAAGCCCCCGGGGGGTTTCATTCAAGGTGGAGACTATGTATATAATTTCGTGAGTGCCTTGACGGGAGCTTTATTCGAGACAGGTGCTTTATTCGTGGTAATACGGTATGTATACTATTTCAATATAAATATATATTCATATCTATATCTATAAAAGTATATATTTCCATTTAAACATATTAGTATATATGTGTACACAGGTACTGTACATACATATAGTTATGTTGTTTTTTCTCTCTTGGCAGTTCACACTTTTTAATCTGGTAAAGTATTTAGATGATATTATTCCCCACTGGCATAACCTAAACTAATGCTAACCACTCTATCTATAACACCCTAACATCAAGTCAGATCAGGTTAATTAGGCTAGATTGCTAAATTGCTTCTGGTTCAGTGAAACCCGGGACAACTGCTTGAATCGAATAGGTGTGAACAAAGAGTGATGTGATTGCTTGATTAGCTGCAGTCAAGCCTGCACTGATTTCACTGTCATCAGATTATGGTGGCGTGTGGACCACACAGAGACAGAACGGAAGTGAAATAATAGGTGGCTATGTATTATAGATAAGTTCTGTTGATTATTGATGAATTGAATTACGTATGTGTATTTGTATGTAAATAGTGTTGTTTTTTTTTAAATGGGCTTATCTACAGATTAGCTAATACCTGTCAGAGTGATTAGATTTAGATGGTGCACTTACTTGCAAACTTTGATGTATTAAACTGAATGCTATGTATAGTTATAAAGTTAATCTAGTTGATCTAATCCAGGTAATATTATATAATTTATGAAAAGGCTCCAAGAAATCTTTTGCTGTGTAGAATACAAAAATGCTCTCAACTTAAAGTCAGCTTGCGACAAAAACGGAACGTTTAGCAGCCGAAAGGAGCAGTTTGTTAAATGCAGCGGACAAGAGGTTGTATCAGAATAGCAATCGCCCTGCGACACGTTAGTGCTTTCTGAAGCCAGTCTTACGGAAACCACCTGTACGTATGGTTTACTGTCCAATCAGTTAATTTGCATGTCATAAACACCAAAGCCTATATGCTTGGCGAAGCCTATCATTATTTGAGAAAAAGCATAAAATGCACCGAGTCATAAAATTAAATCCAATTTACAACTGCTTCAAATGGGAGGATGGGTACTCAGCAGAACCCCTAAAAAACCATTGATTCATAATTATGTTTTTTAAGTTGCTTTTATTTTGGGCAGCAAAAACCTTACCGTAAAAGAGCTAGTATTTGAAAACAAGATTACAGAATTAGTGGCCCAATCAATGGATTAAAAAAGGGGCCCTGGGGCGGGGGGGCCCAAAATCCATGGGGGAATTTACAAATAGGGCTTCGTTTCGAGAGAAAGACAATGCCCAATTTCGATAAAAAAAGAACTGGAGACGCCGGGATCGAACCATGGCCGCTCGAGTCGACGTCGAGAATGCTAAACCACTACACCACAGCCTCCCAGTCTCATCAGCCCTTTTTCTCATGTACAACATTATTTTGTCGGTTGAACGGACACACAGCTAACAGTAAGAATGAATCGACCCTAATGCGCTTAATTTAATCCCAACCTAAAGTCTGGCCAAAAATTGCTGAAGCCTGAGCCAAAACATGTGGCGTGATTTTTGTGACTACTCGCTGCATATACTCTAGTTGCTTGCAATTCGTTCTTTTCGTAATGAAATCGCGCGTTTCTTTTTGCCTCAGGGTCCAGCAATTTTAGGTCAGACTTTGGATTAGTCGTACCGGCCTAGTATTTTGGAGACACAACCGTGTGAGACCCTGAGTTGTCTGGAAATGTCACAGGGGCGGACTCCTTGATGGGCCAGCTCCACAATTTTCTGTCGCACGTTGTCCGGCAGGGGACGCCCGTTCACAAACACGCCGCCCAACTGGTTCACGCCTGAAACAACAAATGATATTATGGTCTACACCGGCGATGAACTACAGTATCGACCAAAATTACTTGCTACAGACTCCGGAGTTAGAACATTATTCCGGAGTTAAAGTATTTACTTATATATGAATTGACTCCAAAGTCTGTAGCAAGTAATTTTGGTCCATACTGTATATACAGTGGGTAATTGTGATGGTCTACAGTTAAAACTGTGATGAACTACAGCCGTGGATCGAATGAACTACATCGGATTAGGCGAAAGTGATGAACTACATACAACAGCCATAGTATGAAAGCCAGGATAGACTACACTGAATTGGCTGTATTACATTGACTGTAGCTCATCACGCTTGTTAAGGAATATATAAACGTGTAAAATAAACATGTAGTTCTTCCAGCTTTTTTATCATAAACCGAAGATTTAAAACTACAATATATATGTACAATCCTGAAGCAATAACTTGACAAAAACTTTAGTCAAGCATTAGTCAAATAACCTGAAAAATAAGACAGAGGAATTGAAAAGCAATTCAACAATCAACAAAACATAATGTAAGCCCCAAAAACATTTAATAAGCAGTAAACATGAAAAACAACAATATAATGGAAGAAAAATCAACTAAAACATTTACACACAAAACGCTATGCAAATGTATGCACATTCAACGTTAATGTGGTTACAAAAGAAAACATACCGACAGAAAACCAATACGATCGTAAATCGAAGTATCGATTGATTAAATTAGAGCTATTAATCATTGTATTTCCGGGAAAAATGGTTTCTCTGGAACCTCAGTCAATAACTTGTCCATAAATGAGTGGCCGTAAGCTAAAGCTTTTGTCAACTTACATTATGTACCTATAAAATGACGAACAATATTGCTGTTAAGAAGTTTGACCTCAAAGCTCAAACTTACTATCATGTATATAATTTCCCCGTAAAACTTATTGTTGCATCTGCAGCAGTGTTTCTGCACTGGCTTAAGGACAAGTACGCACTAGGCCTAAAGCCCGGTTAATACTTGTTCTTAAAGACACACAGGGACAGAGACAAAGATAAATTTCGGTTAGCTGCAGAAAAAAATTCACAAATGCGTTTGAGCTAATTATTTGTAAACGGTCTAGAAGTGACCTCAACTATCGTCATGCAAAAAATTGGCATATTTGGCTGTGCAGGTTTTCCGAAATCGCTTAGGGACAAAACGATAAGGACAAGGACAAATTATCAACCGGGTTTTAGACGGACAAGTTTGAACCAGGCTCAAGCCAACCACCAGACCGACCCTACCGCATGAGTGGAACGATTTGATTAAGCGAAACCTTTTCGGAACTAATGATTAGATTAGTCGGGCGGTCTACTTAAGGGCGGGTTAAACCACTTCACACGGACCCCCCCAGGAGGGCCAAATCAGGGTGCTGAGTTGCTCGGCTAATTCAGTAAATTAAGCCGAAAGCCTGGAATGACCTTAGAGACCTCCGCTGAGCACTTAAGCACAAGCTCGCATCACCATTCTGACATAAGGGATGATTCCGTCCAAAGCAGTCAGTGGTCCTAATCTTTATAATACTGCTCTGGCTTCTGCGTTTCTGAGGACAGTTTGCCGACAAAAGGTAGTTGCTACAGACGCCGAAGTCATAGCGGAGTCGGAGTCACTTGATTATGGAGTCAATGTACATATAACTATAGTCCATACATATACAATATATATAACAGCACAAAAAACTTTGGGCATCCCTCCACTCCGCGGTGAGACCCCCCTCCCCTGAGTCTACTGAGTTTTGACCCACCTCTCCCAAAACTTACGAAATTTTTTTTAATTTTTCCCTTTTTTCGACCGAAAAGCACAGATTTCGACATTTTTTGGCCAAAATTACGGTAAAAATAGCTTAAATTTTATTCAGTTGGGGTTCCTATTGAAAAGTCAGCAAAATTAAATACGTTTGCAAACAATTTCAAGATTTTGTAAGAAATAAAATTTTAAATCCACACAACCCACGGGTTAGAAAATCATATCCCCATTGTTTATTTCAACTATATTATAGTCAAGCATTAAGAGTCGATTCATACTTACAGCCGTATGTCCGTTCAGCCGGCATACTAAACGACATAATCACGCCACAGACTGTTAGTGGCGAGATTCTTTCGTAATTTTTCCAGATGAACGGACATACGGCTGTACGAATGAATCGAAGCTAAGGCGAGATGCAAAAAAAATCCACGCCAAAATAGGTAGAGTCCATATATAGTTCTCAGACTAATGGAAAGTTGAAAAACAATAAAGAAAAAAATACAAAACCTAACAAAATAAATATCTTACTTTTACACTGATCCCCGTTAAATCCATAAGGGTCGGGCGCGATATGGGGGTAATGGGTTAAATAGGGGTGATAACGTGGGGGGAAATTCATCATAGTTACTAATAAGTTATTAGTTAATTAAATAAGTATATACATTAATAAATAAATATCAGTATTAAAGCCAAAATAAGTTAATCATAGCCTTTTGTAGGTGGCACATAACCTAGACTTATATCATAAGGCCTACGGAACGGTTAATTTTTGGTCTTTTAGGCCCCGATTTTAAAGCTTTCACTTATTATTGCGTCAAAAATCTTAATTGCGGACCCAAACGTGAAATTGTCCGCACTTCCGACAAAATAAGGCACTAAACAGACAGTTTTTGATTGACAGCTGAGTGCGTCAAGGTTAGCTAAGCACGAGAGTTCATTGGCTGCTAAGCTCCGCCTACCAGCTGCAATCTCATTGGCTAGACTCGCTAGCTGCGCGCTGATTGGCTACTGTACGCTCCGCCTACTTTTGGGGTACGGTAGAGGTCTTGGACGCCTATAAAAGCGATAGAGCGGTTAAATTTTGTGAATTTCGCAGTGAGGTCGCATTTTGGTGTGAAAATATTTTGTCTATATACCAATTTTTTTGAAATTTATATTGGCTTTTCGATTGAGGCTCATTTAATTTTATAGCAGACAAAATTTCCAAAAAAATACGTTCTGTCCTGTACAAAAAAATACTGTTCTTTCACGTTTTTATTGTTTCAACAGCAAGCACAGAGTAAAACCTAAAATTCCTAAATAAAGCTTGCAGGGCAGTTTTCTTGTTTATTTTTTAATCTATAAATAGTTTTTTCTTCAAATTCACACACCACCTCCAATACGTAGTTATATATTTACATGCACAACCTCAATAACAAAGAGGGTAAGATCGCTAAGGGGGAGAACTTCTCAGGGTTTTCTGATGCGGCTACAAGGATTTCCTAGGGGAGCTGAAAAATCAGCCCCCCTACTTATATATACTTACATGTACCACAAACATAACATTCGGTACATTCGGAATCTGTGAAATTGTAAAATTTTATTTCCAGGGGTGTAGCTAAGCCTACATGTAACGAGGTCAAAATTTAGGGGGGAGGCTCTCTCGCCAAATTTTGGGGCCCTCTGCTTTCGAAAAAAGTGCCATTTTATACCAGTTTGGCCCATATTTCGTTGCCTCGCCCCACCTCTCCATTTTTTTGGAGGTCCCTCCGCATCCCCCTTCATACAAGTATGTAGCTAAGCCCCCCCCCCAGCTATATGCCAGTCAATTTGATGGGCTATAGGGGGGCGTAGCAGCGTCATTATTTCAAGGTGGTGAAAGAGAGAATGGGTAGTTGGTTATGATTTTAGAGGACTGAATTTATGGGGTCTTTTAGCGGAGGGGAGATGAATGCCAAACTACATTGAAATCAGCGTAGCGATTAGCTCACTATTAATAATGTTGCATAATGGTGCCGCCTCACACAAACTCCCATAAAAGACGGCCGAAAGGGAAGGCACTTCAAAAGGATTTAGCCAACGCCGATGGTCAACAAATAGAATTAGAATAAGCTGCATTAGATTAACTTATTACTTACTTATTTACTTATATACTTACTTAACTTACTTATATACGAGTATATCTAACTTACTTACTTAACTTACTTACTTGCTTGCTTGCTTGCATATTAGACTAGACTAACAGCGATTAGGATTAGATTAAATTCATTGGATTAACTTAATACTTCATTAACTAACAGCGGATTAACAGTGGTTAGGATTAGATTAGATTCACTGGATTAACTTAATACTTACTTATTAGACTAACTCCGCGCAGGATATTAGGAAAACGATACGGTGCGATTATATGAATACCTGTATATATTCTTATTTCTCAAATAGACTAAAAAGTTTAAAAATTAAAGTAAAACTGTTTCAAAAAATAATAAAAAGTAAAAAGTAAAAATAATTATAAAAGAAGTTTCCTAAAAAAGGAATGTATATAAGTAAGACATAAAAAACCTAAAAAAAAATTCAAAGCTATAAATAAAACTGTTTCAATATAAAAAATAATAAAAAGCAAAAGTTAATAGAAGAAGTTCCCTTATAACTGTATATAAGTAAAACAAATATAAAACGTAAAAAAATAAAAAAAAACAATAATAGAAAATCACTCACGTCCGCGCATAGCCGCACTATTGAAACTCTGCGCATCGATATGAAAACAGGGAGGGGGGGCCGCCACAGCGTGGGGATAGATGGGGAAGTCTCCCTGGGGTCCGGGGGGGCCGGGGCGGTAAATGTGGGGGCCCGGGGGTGGGGGCAAATAGTAGTGGTGGTGGTGGTGATGCGGCAGACAGTTTGTGTCGTGACTATGGGGCCACATTTGTTTAAGGGGTGAGAATAAATAATTAAGAATTGAGGAACTAAATTATCGAACTTTAAAAGGAAACCAGCATATACAATATTGGTTAATATTGGGCGATATGAATAGCTAGCGTATCTATACAGTATATACGTTGCAAAAAAGGTACCAATTCGTTACTGGTAACCAACTTTCGTTACTGAAAAAGGTAAAAGGTTACTTAAAAGACGAAGCTTAGTCCAAAAAGACGAAGGTTTGTCCAAAAGGACAAAGCTTTTTAATCAAAAAACAGACGCTACCAGTAACGAATTGGTAACTTTTTTTGCAATATATATATATATATATATATATATATATATATATATATATATATATATATATATATATATATATATATATATATATATATATATATATATATATATATATATATATATATATATATATATATATATATATATATATATATATATATATATATATATATATATATATAATATATACACAGTATGTATACTGTGATCTATAAAAAACGGTCAATAAATGTGAATACTGCATTCGGATTGGCTACACGCTTATTTCTTATTTCTCTAGTCCTAACGCTTGCACTTAAACTTGAGCCGATTCGGGAACACCCGCTTCACCAAACGCAACTATTCAGAAACCATCAAAAGGTGATTAAAAGGCAAATAGATTGGTTCGATTGAATGTCGATCAAAATTACAGAAGTCATAAATCTTGTCAGTTTTACCGCATCCAAGCAAAGCTGAACCGAAAACCGATTAAATCGCCCAAATGGTGTGTTAATTGCTGTTTTATGATACAATTATAGCAGCTAAAAAAACATACCGACGATGTAGAAAAAATAATTAATTGTGGTAGTGTGAAACGATCCACCGACCTTCGGATTGGTAGATTTTCACGTATATATTGATTGGTAGATTTTCACGTATATATTTATGTCCTAAAAAGGTGGTAAAGGCTTATTCTAAGAGGTGAAATAAGAAATAAGGATCCAGCCAATCAAAATTCAGTGTGGATAAAAACTGACCAATCAGGATGGCTGATTTCTATAAATTGAATTGAGTATATATAAAGGAAGGTGAAAATAAAGTTAACATCGAAATTCAGCTGGTGTCACGGAAAAAATGTCTGCCGGAAAAAAGTGTTCAAGTTCGAGGGGTCAAAATTTGCCGATGGGGGGGACACACAATTTTCGGAGAAAAGTCCATGCGATATATACATACATTTTTCCGGCATACACTTTTCCGTGACACAGGGACAAATAAGTCTAAATCTATGTTGACCATACACGGGCATGTAGCCTGGGGGGGAGCGTGAGCTACCTATTTGGGGGTTGAAGTTGCCTCCGGGCAAGGGGGAGGTCAAAACCCCCCAAACCCCCCTCACACCCATGTATGGTTGTCTGTTGACTTGAAAGTCAATATGTTGTTCAATGAATCGACTTAAAGAATGTATCTTATTTGTGTGATCGATCACCAGTCACAATAATAGATCAATAAAATTATATACATTTTATATACCTAATACAATGGTAAAACCGGGAATGAAATCACTGTAAAGCCATATAAATCCATACAAATAAAAACAACCCTATAAATAATAGCATAACACCAAAAAGTAATAAAACCATCTATATAATAATAAAAATAGTTATAGTCTACAGAATTCAATCTATATGAACCTAGTAAGCGTGCTTGTGCCAAACATATATAACTGTATATGGCTTTATACGGTAAACCCAGGTCAATATAGTCAATAGGCAGTCTATAAAAGTAGGGGGAAAAACTGGTAAAAAAAGTTAGCTTTGATATAGCAAAAGTTCAAAAGCTGGCTACGACCTTCTAGTGCTTACATTACTCACAGAGTAATGGTTTAGCTGACTGTACTTACTGTAACCGTTATAGAAATTGTTAGGGTTAGGGGGACCGCGCCAAGACATAGGTTTAGGGTAGAGAAGAAAGTTAATTTCTAAAATGGATTAAACGGAATAAATTAAAATTTATTTTTTCAACAAAGCCTATATATTTACTTCAGTTTAATAGGTATATAAGTACTAAGTAGGTACTCTGCCGTACCAAATATAGTATGTCGTAAAGCTCATATTAGTGCACAAAGTTTAGTAATTGTATCCGCAAATTGAAATAAGTTATTGAGTAAGCAAAGTTTAGTTTAACTCGTTTAGTACAGTAGGTATAATCAAATATCCAGTTAATCTAATCTAGTTAATCTAATTCAG
>JASANF010001507.1:0-25363 GCA_030248245.1 Trissonchulus sp. WLG1_4 | reverse complement strand
TATCCCAACCCAAAGCTGAGTGCGAAGGGTATTATTGTAATAACTGTATTTTTGCTTTAGGACCAACAAAAACTTGGCGTCATCGCAGCCTCCGCAGGCAACCACGCTTTGGCCCTCTGCTATCACGGCCAACAACTGGGCATTCCGGTCACCGTTGTCATGCCAACCATTGCGCCCCTCATGAAAATCCAGGGATGTCGCAGCTACGGGGCGAATGTGCTCATTCACGGTCATGACTTGGGGGAGGTCAGTTGAACTGTTTTTTTGTAGAGATAGAGTGTGAACGAGATTTTTTGTGTGATTTCAGATTGACTTATGGTGCATTTTTTAAAATACGATTGAGCAATTTTTCCGATTTTTTAGTTAACATTAAGCTCTGTATGTTTCAGGCGAAGGAGAAAGCTATGACAATCGCTGAAGAAAAGGGACTGCTTTATGTCAATGGGTAAGCTTGGGCGGAAGTTTCAGTTGTAAAAATTGTCAATTTTGCAGCCTTTTCTGCTGTGAGCTTCAAAACAAGTCTGAATGCAGTCAATCGGGAGTGGGCTTCGAACAAAATGCTGTACTGATGCACGTTTGAATTAATATTCTATATAATATACATATTATATCGTGGCCAGTGTGGCGTACTACGGTCCTTATCCTGGTTCTGACTGGTCATGGGTTTTTTCGCCCGTCATTTGTCTCTAATGGATCCCACTACGTCGGCTTTGTGCCCGCAATGCAGGTTGCATGTCGAAACCCCACAGCACTTCGTTGGAGAATGCATGGCGTACAACAGAATCAGAATGAACGTTTTTGACTCTGTAACCACAGACTTACCCTCAATCGTGCAGAGTAACCTCCTTAAAAAGCTAGTCAAGTATATTGACCTAACGAAGCGTCTACACCTTGACTAGTTTTAGTTTAATTAAGGGTATTCCTTCCCAGTTCAGCCACTAGCTATGGCTCATACCTTCAACCCCTGTCATACCTACATACGGGGTCACCCTTTTCCTACTGCGGCATGAGAAATGGGCCGACTTTTGGCCTAAGCTCTGGCTTGGAATCAGCCGCCGCTCTTAGTATAGTATAATGGCGGACTCGTTACGGCGTTCGATTTCTAATCTGCAGGTTGGAGGATCGAATCCTAGCTACTCGGTTATACGTAGTCTCCTTGACCAAGAGATAAGGCTAGATTGCTCCTGCCAAGTGCCAACCCAGCAGTCCATCCTCATCTGGTCGGTAAATGGGTACTACAATAACATAGGAAGGCAGCAGCAGCAGGGGTCCGTGTAGGGCATTATGCCTTGAGGGGATACCCCCCCTTTCACTTAAAGTGGCAGCCCTGAAGCTCCAGGGCTTTGTAACGAAGATGAGCACCGCACCCGAGGGCGGACACGCCACAGAATAGTTACATATTTATTTATTTCAGTTATGACCACCCCCATATCATTGCTGGGGCAGGCACGCTGGGCCTGGAAGTGATCGAGGAGGTTCCGGATCTGGACGCGATCGTGATCCCGGTGGGAGGGGGCGGCCTGATCGCGGGATGTGCCCTCGCCATCAAGTATCTCCTTCCCAACGTACAAGTCATCGTAAGTCACCCTCCCCCCTACTAGTTCTCATGGGCTTCAATGTTAATTACGGTGAGACTGAAATGTAGTTTAAAAATATTGTTGTTCAGGCACTGCATTTTTTTCGAACCTAGGAAACTAAAGTCTGACAGAAATAGTTACACCACTTGAGAAAACGAAACATATGCTATTGAAAAGAATAGATTTTGACTATCAAGAGTACAGCAATGAGTCGCAGAAGTTATTAGTAAAATAAGTAATTGACGCATCTTTTTTTGTCAGACTTTAGCTGCGTACTGGAGTGCTCCGGCCTAAACTGTTTATGCATGTAAGGCGTATTATACACATACATGTAATACGTGCACGTACGGTCATGCTATGTTTTTTAATGTGTGCATATTTTTTTTTGTTTTAGGGCGCTGAAGCAGAAACGTGTCCTTCCTTCGCAAAATCCCTGGAGGCGGGGTCCCCAGTTTACACTGCCACAGGATCAACTCTTGCTGACGGTATTTTAACCCCGCCCCATTTTCTTGCATACTTTTGGTTTTAGAAACCAAAATATGGAGTTGGCCCTGTGATACGTAGTGTGTTCTGGCCATTTTGGGAGCTGGCAGTTTCGGTCAAAATATTATCAATTAGGAACAGTCGTCAAGGCAAGATCAAGGAGCAAGGCAAAGCAAACAGTAAAAATAAAGTTAGTAGCTGCCGTAATAACGGCACCCTTGTTCCCCTCAGTTTTCAATAGTTTTTTGTCATCACTGAGTTTTTTTTAATTTTTTCTCTTCCTAGAATCTAGCCCATTTGCATTGTTAAAGTGAGAATAAAATGGTATTTTCAACCACTGATTGAGGCCACTTTGATGGCTAAGGATATTGTCAAAACAAGGGTCAAAATATACTTTAACGTGAGTGATTTAGTTATAGCTAATGTTTATTAACCCTGCGATTTTTAGAATTCAATTTCAAGGGTTAAAGTGAAGGTAGCCCGACTTTACCCATAGTAATCTCCCCGAAGGTTTAGGAATTATTGTCAGTGAACTAAAGTACTGGATTAGAAACAGTATATAGGTATTCAAAATAATATATATTTTAAAAAATAATATATATTATAATTCGTCAAGTTTTTTGATTCGTGTATCTAAAGTCTTAGAGTATAAACAAGCGTAAGCATTGTCGAAAACGCTTATTATACTCCCCGTTTTGTGACCTTGCTGAGAAAACGGTGTCGCACTGTTTGTATCTGTATACCTAGTAGTTGTATAAGTTTGGGATTGTAATTCATAATAAATGCTATCGAGATATCTGTTTTGAATTATAATGTGTGGATATATCCTGCATGTAACCGTTATAATGCAAATATCGATTAGGATTCATTTCTTACAAACATACCAGTGTTGCTGATTTGGGACTTTTGAAATTTTCATTAGATTCAGGAGAAGCATTCATCAGGCCGATGAATAAAACAGAACCCAACTCATGTTCAGCTTCATTGTGCCCGAAAAACGCACAAATTACTTTACTAATCCGATGGGGTTAGTGTTAATATGTGCCACATATACTAATACTAGAAGTTAGTAGTGCATTGCAGGATCTTCCAGACCATTACTGTTGCAGGCGACTCATCAGTGGAGCTGCTAGACAGTAATTTGCTTTGGGAGTATCAAACAAATTAATAAAAAAGTTATTTTTAAAAACAAAAGTTGGTTTCGTCGCCTCCTGCCTAATCTCAAGTGTAGTTTATTTGTTAGTAAAACATAGAAGTTCCAATAGCTTCGCATTAGCTAAACTGAATTTTCCGTGGAAATTCTTTTTATTGCTAATGCGGATAAAACGCTCTTTTAATTTACGTTTACTGTATCCTTTGTTCAACAATTTAGGTATAATCGCTTTTGTTCGTTCCACGAAATCTGAAAGATGACTAGTTAGATTAAAATATCGTATAATTTCATTGCTAAAAGTATTATATGCACAAGAAGCTGAGATGTTGCCATCCAGATGCGGTAAGGATATAGTCGTGAAATTAAATTGTCGCGTTTATCGAAAACTTTTGACACAAATTTGTTATTCTCGATGACGATTGTCATATCTAGTACGTCAGCTGTTTTATTATTAGTATTAACTTTGTTGAGTGTGAGAGTATTAGGATAAACGTCTTCGTAGCAGGTTTCAAAACAATCGTCATCGTTGAATAGCGTAATGTCATCAATATATCGGTAAACCCACTGCAATTTTGATCGTTTGGCGTAATCTTTGTTCTTTATTAGATTTTTCACGTATTTGATTTCATACGCAAAAAGCACTAAGTTAGCGATGAAAGGTCCCACATTGGTGCCCATGGGTATACCGATTATTTGTTTAAGTAATACATTACCACAAGTGAAGTAACTGTTATCAATTGTCCATTTTGTTAGGTCAAACATTTTGTTAGTGTCCACATCTATACCCGATGTGGAGTTTTTGTACCAGTTTGCACTGTTCCTGTGCAGGGACAGTCTACGATTTTGGTTGAATGCCATAGGCAATATGTATTTGATGCTTTCTTCGATTTCCGAATGTACCAAATTTGTATAAAGTTTGCCGAAGTCGAAAGTATTAACGCTAGTGGCAGAGTGATATCGATTAATTTCCTGCATGTCATTGATAAGTTTTTGATTATTGCTGATGATCCAGAAGGGGTTAATATTCCAATAATTCTTCAGGCAAAATTTACAATAATTTTCGATACGTTTCATTATTAGTTTGTATCCGTGTGAAATCGCAATGGAAATAGGTTTAGTGCAGGATTTTGTGCTAGAAATTATAGTTCTGAAACCAATCGGGTTCTTATGAAATTTGGGTATAATTTGAATGAAAGGTAAGTTTTTGTTTTCAGTGTCCACAGGGAAACCAAATTCTTCTGATTCTTTGGACAATTGATTTATAATTTGATCGTTGCTCAAATTATCAATGGTAACATAGGTGTTGATATTGCTGACTGAGATGCCAGTTTCTTCAAGTATTTTTGAGATGTAGAACTTTTTGCAAATAATCGCGAAATTTTGGGCGGCTTTATCGGCCACTGTAAAGACGAATTTTTCTTGTAGTTTCTTAATTTTTCCTTTAATTCGTATCAAGTTCAGTCCATGTGAGATAGGGGTTTCTTTTGATACAACTAGCGAATTCAACCTTTTCCGAATTTCGTTTTTCCATTCAGAAATTTCGTAGTTCGCTAAGTTATATTTTTTGCATAGTTTCTCGCAATATTCGTTAAAACCTTTAGCAAACGAATCTACTGCTTCTTGAAAATTATACTTCGATGGAATTCGGTACTTGGTTCCTTTCTCGATTAAACTTTGAATTTCTAGGTCATTAGTCACTCTGGCATCGCCCGTGACTATATGGCCATGATAATTGTCCAAAAATATCGAGTTTGAACAATCACAAGTGACGTTACAGTCCAGCCAATTCTTAACATCCAGATCTCGAATGGTTTGTCTATAGTTGAAAAACAGTGAGGAAATAGTTGAAACATATGAAAAAATTATCATAGGTTTCGGGTTTTTCACCGGGATACACTTTGGCCATAATTTATTAATGATTTCCGAATCATTTATAATCTTATTGAATGGTTGGCACAGGTCGTCACAAGCTTTATTGCAAAATTTGAATAGAATTTTTGGCTTTTTAACTTGATTCTTAATGTACACTTGTTCTTTATTGTTTTCTAATTTATATCGACAGATGTCCAAAACAATACGTTTAGGTTCATCCAGAATAGAATCAAACAGTTGCAGGTGTAACGCCGCTAGAGACTTTTTGTTAAGTCTCATCACCAGTGGTATAATATTCCGTCGAAATTCAATACAATTGTTATTGAATTCCGACATAAAGTTGTCAATGAATGTATCTATATCGATGCATTCTTTTTTGTCCGATCTTCTTCTTCTATTACCACGTTTGTGGCTATATCTGACGTTTTTTGAGAAGATGTTGTATATCGACTTATCGATATTTTCAGATCGCACCTTATCATTCATCCCATATGGGTATTTGGTTCTCAATTTTTTGATCCAGTAATCTTCTCTTTCTAATCTCATGCTTTTAGCAGTAGTTTCATCATTACAATCCAATTTTTCAATAATTTTAATAGAATAATTATTACATTTGCCATTGGCAAAATGTTCACGAATAAGTTTGCATCCTTTTGACTTAGAATTCTCTATATTTCTTCTATGTTCTCCGAAACGCTGCTTCAGAGTACGTTTTGTCTCCCCAACGTATTGAAAATTACAATTTAAGCAAGTTAGTAGATAGATCAAATTTGAGGCGTTGCAGTCCAAAAAGTTACTAGATTGGAGTATCGTGTTGTGTGATCTATTGGTGTAGGCATTTTTGGGTGGGGGCGCGTGTGTTTTGTTGTTGGTAGGTGGGGTGTTTTTTTTGGGGGGGGTTGTTTCTTTTGTGTCTTGAAGTGTTTGTTTTTTTTTTTTTTAATTTAAGTAGTGTCAGGAATATGGTGGAAGTATCTGGTGCATGGGCGCTGAAGTAGCATTAGCTCTGTGCACGCGACTTTGCGCATGTTTATAGTGGAGGTGCATGTTAACACTTGTCCATATTCTTGTCCCTATTGTTTGGTCTTGACAATTGCAAAAAAAACTACCCGGCCAAACGAGTCATAATAATCCTTTACCCCAGCTGACCGAAAATTGTCCTTGTCCCTGTCCCCGTGTTCTTAAGGACAAGTATGAACCGGGCTTTATTTCGCATGTGCGGTGATTGCAAGCTTTGGCATCAATCTCCGAGGTTAAAGCTGTACGTCCTTGTGGTACTTCAGGCTGTTAATCGTCATTATACGTCAATTTTATACCATGTTTGCCTCCCAGCCCGTATAGTTAGACAAAAAGTTACTAAATCAGCCATACCTGCAACTAAATTAAGATCGTGTAATTCAGACAGTCTGAATCAGACACGTCTGGTCTGACTTGTTGACAGGTCTGGCGGTGCCGACTGTTGGCTGCAATGCCCTGGAAACGGCCAAAGGCAATGTGGACAAAATGGTGCAAGTCACGTAAGTCAGTGTCCGGCTGCAGATTATAAATGACCGTCTGTCTGTGGGTGGGTGAGTGAAGAGTAAGATAATATGATATTGTCGGAGTCCACACTCTAGATGTGTACAAGTGTGTGGTTGTATAGAAATTTCGGATATCTTAAAGTTTAGCTTGCCCTCGATAAACATATATTTAGTTATTTTTAATTGATTAATGTTGCTTTCCTTACAGCAAGGCTACACACATGTTAGTGCGTTTTTTAACTGCTCAAATTCAGGCTCTGATTTGGATTAAACTCAGCTTAGGCTTGAACCGCCCTCCGCGATGTCGAAGAGGGTCGAATTAGTGTAGACTGGAGAGCTGTGAGTTTTCCGGTCACATCGGGTTTCCTCCCCCAATTTTCGGCTTACTTTCATCTCAGCAGTTAGCACCCTGCCTGCCCAAATTTCCCCTGCTTTACTCTTACTATTATTTCTTTTATTGCACCTGCACGTCTTCTTGTATATTTATATCTGATATTATCTGCATGTTTGACTTACCGCCACATTTATGATTTATGCTTGCATATTCTTTTTGTTCTGTTTGATTTTGTTTTTTTACGCTACTTCTGTCACATATCTGCTTGTAAATATTATTCCTTATTCGTCTGTTTTAGGGAGCAGAATGTGGCTCTGGCAATCCTGCGGTTGATTGAGTACGAAAAATCGGTGGTGGAGGGCGCCGGGGCGACTGGGTTGGCAGCGTTGCTCCAAGGACTATTGCCCGAGCTCAAGGGGAAAAAGTCAGTCTAAAGCCCAGTTCATACTTTTCCTTAAAGACACATGGACAAGGAAGTACACGGACAATTTTCGGTCAGCTGCTGTGAACAAACCAGCGTTTCGTCTAATTTTTTGCATACGATCTGCAAGAATAGTGACCTCAGCAGTAATCATGCGAAAAGTTGGCTTATTTGGCCAGACTGTTTTCTTGGAATCGTGTAAGGATAAAACGATAGGGACAAGGACGAGTATGAACCGAGCTTAAGGGGCCAATTCATAATATACTTGTCCATACAGGTGTTCGTTCGTTTGTCCGTATACAAAAGTTTTGACGAACTTCTGCAGAAAAGTTAATAGCTTTGACAACTTGTAATTAGACTACAACTTTAAAATTCGTCAACTATGCAGAAATGTTTTAGCGTGCAAACTGCAAACTCTATGTTAAATTGTCCGTCAAATTAGCAAATGTCGTTTCTGCGATGTGGTTCAGTTTTTGGCTAGTATATATTTTATTAAAGTGGATTCTATTTGAGTTAGCGATCAGCGACTGTAAAATTTTGTATCTGCAAATATTTTAAAATTGTTGCCTGTGAGACATTGCTTGTCTGAGTAAGCCAGTACAGAAAAAAATAGCTACAGTCGTAACGATGATTCTTGCGCTTTTATAGACATCTGCTAGCCCAACTTGCACACCTAAAATATTGTATGTCGACTCTAACATATTTTTCTAAACAGCTGATCAAGCATTTTGTTTACGGACACACTAAATATATTCTGACGAACAACTTTAAACTAAAATAGTATAAACTGTGCATAAGCTGGCATTCGCTAAAGAAAATTTTCGTCCCTCCGCCCACCTCAGATAAAATCAAAGCTTCAAGATTTTATCAAATGCCATCACAATATTAAGCAACAATAATTTCTAAAATCATTACCCTTTCCCTTTGGGATTCAACATTTCATTAACTGATTAGGTACTGCATATTGTTGCTTCAGAGAAACAGTATTGCCACTATGTGACCCTATTGAAACCTTTCGGATTAATGTTTCATATGATCAGCTAGGGTGTCTTGCTGCAGAGTTGTGGTTCCTCTGTGCGGTGGCAACATTGACACGACGGTGCTGGGCCGATGTCTGGAACGAGGTCTGGCCGAGGACGGTCGATTGATGCGTTTTGTGGCCACTGTCAGCGACCGGCCTGGCTCCATTGCAGAACTCACAAAACTGTTGGCTCAGAAGGGCGCAAGGTAAGGCCAAGAGTGCATAATAGTGTCTCACTCTATATGGAAGAGGAGTGAGACACTCTCCTTCCTGCCTGTGTTCTAACACAAGCCGATACGCTGGTCGTTGTCAGGCCGCATGTCGACAGTTTGTTCAACATGTGGCTGGCCAATCAGCGCGTAGATTCTCTGCGTAACATGTGGCCTGAAATCGACGAGCGCATCTGCCTGCGCTAGAACACAGGCAGGAAGGAGAGTGTCTCAGTCTTCTATATAGATTGAGACACTATTATGTGCTCTTGGTAAGGCCAATTAAAATGGTAGTTGTGATAGCAATAATTTGTTGACTCATCGGATTGGCTGCAAGCTTTTTTGTTTTCTCTCTAGTTTCCATGTGACTCATCATAATGCAATAACCCTTCATATTGCAATAAGAAATAATTACAACTTGAAAAGGGTAGGGTAGGGTTTTCGGGGTTTTGTATTCTGACGCCATAAACTCTTGTGTTGGATATTTCCGCTCGTACCAGGGCGTAGCCAGGGGGGGGGGGGAATAAGGGGAATGCCCCCCCAAAAAAATTTTCCTTCCTGAAAATTTACACAAAATACACACAATTTACACAATTTACAAATTTACACCTTTGGTTTTTATGGTCCGGTCGAAAACAATTTCCGATAGTTTCCAACGGACCAAATTTGGCCTAACTAAAAGTAAAAAAATTCTCCAATTTTTTTTCTGGGGGCTGCCGCCCCCAGTCCCCTGCTACTCTGTGGCTTTAGTGTGCCTTGCTTTGGTGTTTCATTGAAGCGTGGGTATGTGTATGTAAGCATGCATTGTGCACTATTTATTTGCTTAGCATTGTACTCTTGGTAATATCCATCTAACTGTTTTGTTGCAAAAATAACATTTTTAGTGAATTTGCGGCTCATAATGTCAAAAATCTTCATAAAGTTGTCAAGTTTGCTAGCTTCTGGACCCTTGTAGAGAAATCTATTGTCTCTATACTATATAGCTGTGTATCAAACCTTGAGAGAAAAGGCAACACAAGACCACGCAGTTGAAATTATATATTATGTATTGCAGTAAAAATAGAGCCATACAACTAAACTAACAGCAAAAGGTCCAGTCACAATATACACCAGTTTCTCAGCGTATCAAAGAAGCAATAAAATATGCACTAATAGCGACACTTAGCTTAGCATAATATTGCCAGTTAGCTTAGTCTTAGTCACTTCGTATGTGCTACCATACGACAACCCTTGCCGGCCCATCAGTTTTGAAATTTTCAGTGGTTTTAGCTTCGCTTCAATTTTACTTTCGATGCCGCTCTGATCGAAAAATAAGCATCGTTTTGAACGAAATATGCTAATGTGTCGGTTTTGTGTTAAAATTGCAATTGTGCAATTTTAACACGTTTAAAAAAATCGAAAAGTCATCTCCCCCCCCCCGAAATTTTTTTCTGGCTACGGCACTGGCTCGCACGACTGTAGAATCGAAGCTAAAACTTTCATAACAATAATTCGACAGTCTGAGATCTTTTATAGAACGACCATGGAACACTGAAAAAATGATAAAAGTATGTATTACTTAATTTGTTTCAGCTTAAAAGACATTTTCCAAGAGCGAGCGTGGATCAAAACGGACATCTTTTCGGTGCGAGTGCGAGTGACCATCGAGACTAGAGACGCAGACCACTGTAGAGAGATCGAAGACGCCCTCAAGGAAAAATACACCGACGTGATGACTAACCTCACTTTTTAGCACTTAGGACGGCATAGTCTTTTTTTTAAATTTAATTATGGCATTACATTTTGCGTGGCATTTTTAGTGGGTTTTAACTTTCTGCTTTGTATTTAAAGTAGAGAGACTCAGACATATTGGTAGTCGCAGAAATTTGATTGACTCAAAAAATGTCAAATTTGGTTTGTGTTTGCATCTTATTGTGTGCTTTTTTGTATCAGATGAACTATTTTCACTTTCCGTTTATCTCTAGTCTAGTGTAGTATATGCCTTTTATAATTTTTTAGTCATAGCTAGTTATTCTAGTTTAGTCTTTAGTCGCATAACTTAGTCTTCTAGATGGTATTTATTGTAGTCGCACAGTAATACAGTATAATTATTGTAGTAAATAGCTGGGATTCGCAAAAATGTTGAATTTAATCGCATGAGCAAACAATCATTTTTAGGGATGTACCGAAAATTCGGTATTCGGTTTTCGGCCGAAAAGCGGGTATTCGGTATTCGATACCGAAAAGTCAATTTTCGGCCGAATACCGAATAGTTATAAAATCAAGGAAATTCCAAATCAAGGAACGTTTAGAATGAGAGCTCATTTAATTAGTCCTACAATTAGCGCTACACTTCGACCTGATATGTACACAAAAAACATGAAAACTGTATTATGCTAGTGTCAAGAAAGGGAGGGGGGATTCTTACCGAAAGAAAGACAGCATCATCATCAGAATGACCCAGGGGGGATTCGAACCACCCATCTCTGGATCTGCAGACCAGCGCTCTACCGTTGAGCTACTGGGCCGATGTTGAGCTGTCATAAATCCCTTTAAGTACTCTATGGGGCCTATCTTACTTCACATCCCTCCCTTTCTAGTAAACTTCGGCCCGAAGTTTCCTTGGGCTGTGCACCGCTACTACAAGCTATGGGCAGCCCGGAGTAGGGGAGTGCCGCCGGGAGCCGTCCCTATCATTCTCTATAAGGCCAGTGTCGCGAGGTCGCTCCCTAACCTCATCATCAGCGAGCACTGCCAGGGACTGATAAGCTCACACTCCTAGCCGGGACAAGGAGCGGCTCCACTGCTAAGCTACAACCGGCTATCTCATTCCTCCATATACTCACCACCACTCTGCCCATGCCCATTCGCAGTCTAATGGGGTGCGACTAGTCAACCAACAGCCCAACGCTACCTCACTCAGACCACGACCAGGGGATTCGGAGTTCGGCATGGAAGCCTCGCCATGTCAAGAAAGGGAGGGGGGGATTCTTACCGAAAGAAAGACAGCATCATCATCAGAATGACCCAGGGGGGATTCGAACCACCCATCTCTGGATCTGCAGACCAGCGCTCTACCGTTGAGCTACTGGGCCGCTGTTGAGCTGTCGTAAATCCTTTTAAGTACTCTATGGGGCCTATCTTACTTCACACTAGCTAATAACCTCTAATTACCATTTGTGAGGCCTATAACAGAGCACATATTTGCGTGAATTTTTGATGGATGCTCATAAGTATTGTCAAAATTCAAAAAAAATTGAAAATGCCAGAAAAACCTGCAAGGTTCTCAAGCAGTTTAATAACTGTCCCACTTCATCCAAAAACAGCCCCAGACCTGAGACAGCCGGGGTGAAAAGGGACAAGCCATCATGAAAGATAAAAGCAAAGAACAAAGCCACAAAGTTGCAGGGGTTTGGGGCGGCAGCCCCCAGAAACAAATATTTTTTTTAATTTTTAGGCTGAACTTGGTCAGTTGGAGACGTATCGGAAATTTTTTATTCATCGTTAGCTGAAAAAGTTCAGGCCAGCTGGCCTCAATAGCTGAAAAGTTTAGGCCAATCTGGAAAAATTTAGGTCATGGCCTTAGCTATGGCCTAAAAATCCACAGGTTTGCAAGAAGCAAAAAGTTGACTACACGAAGGGGGTATATTCGACAGCACAATTATGGCACAATACCTATTTGTATATTAGTATGATAATACATGGCGTATGTAGCATATATATAAAACATGTTTCTACGTTGAAAAAATGTGAGTTTGCATTTACCGCCTAAACCGAATCTGCGCCGATATTGTGTATTTAGTTACGCTCAAAGCTGCATGTTTCAGCATTGTTTCTCAAACTTTTTAGATGAAGGCGTCTCTTTTCACCCAAAAACACTGTCTCACTCCACAGGGTACTATACATAGTATTTATATAATTATCTATACGTACTGTTTTATTTTTCTGGATCTTTAAAATCTAAGAAAACTTTGCTTGACGAATGACAACTATTCGGTATTCGGTTTTCGGCCGAAAACGAGAAACCGAATATTCGGTATTCGGTGAAATTTTTTTCGGTCCCATCCCTAATCATTTTTTGTTATTAATCTGTTGACTTCGAAATGACCTGTTTTTTACTCAATGCAAAGTTCTAACACCTTTTGTGAATCCCGGTACTTGTGTGATTGATTGCTCAGTAAATATTCTCAGTGCAGTTTTGCATGATGCTATCTTATTGCTCAATTATTAAACTGTTTAGGTGATAAAAATCTACACTCCGTTTTAGAACTGTGGTTGTAAACTTATTGGAATGCTGCCTAAGTGTTTTGTACAATGCTGTCGGGGCTGTGTATGACACTAGTTGTGTTGATATTAGAATTGCCTTAACAGTAAAATACTGCTCAAGGGATGATATACTTATTACTTATCGCTTATAATAACTCTCCTAACAACACACCTTCAACCGAAAAAACTATGACCTAGTTAAACTTAAACATGACTCTGGTTAATTGCAGTCGGCACTTAATTACAGTAGGGTGACGGTCTCTCTTCCAGATTGAAATGAACTTTATCACTTTGTAAAAGTAATAACAAAATTATTGCATGTTCAGTCAGTCACGTCAGTCTCTGGTTTTTTAAGTAGTGTTTAAATTTTTTTTCCCTTTTTTATCCAGATTAAGTTTTTTGCCTTTTTCATGTCTGGTACTACAAGGGCGTACCCAGGGGGGGGGGGGGGGGGGATGGGGGGGATACCCCCCCCCCCCCCGAAATTTTTCCCCAATGATTTTTTACACAAGGGTCCCCCCTTTGTTCCGGTTTTTGTGGTCCGGCCGGAAAAATTTTCAGATACGTCTCCAATGCACTAAATTTGGCCTAAAAATCAAAAATTTTCCCAAATTTTTTTCTGGGGGCTGCCGCCCCCAGACCCCTGCGGCTATGTGGCTTACTATTCCTCATTATTGTCTTTCATCAAAGCCTATGCATGTATACACAACTACATTATGCTGCATGTGCATGTCTACACGAGTGTATGTATATATTATGCTACATTTACTTGTGGAATACACCGTCTGATATGACACTCCCATCTTTTGTTTTAAATTTTGTCGGAAAAATTTTTGTCTCCAGTTGACCAAATTCGGTCTAAAAATTGGAAAAATCGCCAATTTTTTTCTGGGGGCTGCCGCCCCCAGACCCCTGCAACCTTGTGTCCTTTGGTTTTTATGGTCTGGCCGGAAAAACTTTCTGATACGCTTCCAATTGACAGAATTTGGCCGAGAAATCGAAAATTTTCCCTATGTTTTTTCTGGGGGCTGCCGCCCCCAGACCCCTGCAGCCTTATGGTTTAGTAATCTTGCGTTTGTAAGGCGTTTTACGAGTGTTAAAATTGCTAAAAAGTGCATTTTAACCCATTACAAACAAGCAGGCCCCAAAAGGGGCAAGGTTCCTTCGCTGAGTAAAAATTCTGCTCATTTTACCTAGGAGATTTCAGCTTCGCACAAATACCTGTGTACAGTTGATCTATTCAGTTTCAATGCTCATGTCGAAAACACATGCCATAATTGCAACTACTTGCCAACTCGACGACGCTATCGCTTTCCTTGATAAAACAATCTCATATCAAAACAGTTTTTGCTGACAAAATCGGCGTAAATATTTTGCAAAAAATTCATCATATGAGGGTCGATCCCTCGAAGTACACATCAACAAATTCTGAACTAGCGCTTTTGACCACTCGACCACACCAGTTCGATATTTAACGATGTTCAGCTATGACTATGTCGAAGGAAAGTACGATCACGTGATTAGCATGTGTATACGAAAGTTTTTTAAATCACAAAATTTTAGTACAATGACAATTCAATGCCTAGGCAAAAATGTCGTGACCATTATTTCATTGGAAATAGTAAAAAAACACCGGTTTTCAAAAAAAAGAGCAGTCGGTTCCCATACTGACTTTACGTGTTAATCATATACGCTAGACAACATGAGGCTGATACTTTTACACTATGCAGAGTTGATTTCAAAACAATAGTTCCTTCTCTAGAAGGAACAAAAATCGAAAAGTCATTCCCCCCCCCCGAAATTTTTTTCTGGGTACGCCACTGTGGTACTATGCGAATATTTTGACGATAACAAAGTTACGTAAATAGTCTGAGTTGAAGCAATACCTAGCAAAAAGGCCTCAAATTAAGTAAGTAGTAAACCTTTTGCTTATTATGTAAGACTGTATGTCAGCTGTATTATGAATGGGTTACAGTGCATTGTGCTGATGTCTATTTATGTTTAGTAAAGCTTATTGTGTATCCTGATAGTAAAGCATCAGTAGCGTGCATTTTTTCATAAACAGGATGGAATGAAGCCTGTGTTTATCGTCTGGTTTTATGTCTGCTTATCAGCTGTACAGTTGATAGCTGTTTAGGGACCATTTGCTTGAAAAATGCTAACTATTCACTTGTGTGGTAGCGTTTTCAAGTAACATCTGAATTTTCAACGTACATAGCTAGCCTTAGCCGTATTATATACCTACTAATTAAGTAAGACCAAGAGTATATCATTATCATTCATAACCAAGATTATATACAGTAACTACTACCAAGAGTACATAATAGTGTCTCACTCTTTATAGAAGAAGAGTGAGACACTCCTTTCTGACTGTGTTATAGCGCAGGCAGATGCGCTAGTCGTTTTTGGCACATGTTGCCGTTTTATGCAACATGTGACTTGCCAATCAGAAGCGAGCTTTGCTTCTGATTGGCTAGACGCCTGTGGTCGTGCTCCAATCAGCACGCAGGCGGCCTCACGTGTTATTGCCTGAAAATTGTCAAAAAACACATTTAACTTACCTACCAGTAGTGATGTGAGCGGAAACTGAAACTGAAACTAGTTTCAGCTTGTACATGTTTCAGTTTCAGCGCCTGAAACTTAAACTGAAACTGAAACTAAATCCATCCTGCAGCTGAAACCTCAGCTTAAACTGAAACTATTCTAAAGCTGAAACTGAAACTGAAACTTAAACTGAAACTAAAATCTGTCCAGAGCTGAAACAGCAGCTGAAACTGAAATGCCGTTGGAGCTGAAACTGAAACTGAAATTACGCAGAAGCCGAAACTGAAACTGAAACATAGTTTCAGTTTCAGGTCAACTGAGTTTCCGCCAATGCTGCTTTCAATGTGTGTGGGGGTACGTGTATACACAAGCTGAAATTGAAACTGTAGTTTCAGTTTCAGCCTCAGGCAGTTTCAGTTTCAGCCTCAGGCAGTTTCAGTTTCAGCATCCCCTGCGCACAAATTATTGATTTTCTGTTATACACTAAGCAAGAGTATATAATAGTGTCTTACTCTAATGTCTATATTAGAGATCGGCCGGGGCTGGTGGCGAGCCCGGGGCCGCGTGGCAGCGGGCCGACCGCGCCGACCGGGCCGGCCTGGCCGACCGGGTCGACCGGGCCGCGGGATGGAGCTTCAGCCTCGAACCAATCAAATGAAGTTATACATAATATACACAATGGACGTCGCAAAGAAACCCCCGTATGGTCTTCACAGCAACTAGCGAGCATTGCCTTCGGTTTAAACGCAAGTGCTGTGAGCGGGAACTAAAATCAACGGCGGGTGGACTACACAGTACACTCTTGACTTTTCTCAAGCTTAAATTTATAATTTGACCCAAGTGCGCTGCAACAATGTGAAGATTAGTGCAGTTGACCCAAGTGCGCTGCAACAATGTGAAGATTGGTGCAGTTGAAGCTTTTTGTAAACGCCTGAGCTGAGAGTTAAGTTTTATTTATTTGGTGGGGTGAACGCCATCTAAAAAACGAATACAAGTTTCCGTTTTTTAGCTTTCCTTTCAGCGTTTGACGCTTAACATCAATATTTTACAGTCGTAACTTCAGCTGAAACACAAATTAGTCTGGGATCTTCATATACAAGTAAGTTGATCGCCGCTGTCACACTGAACTGTATGAACGTGAGATAAAAAGTCGTGCATTCCTTAATTCGTTCTACAGTTAGCGTGTAACTGTGTAAGGTCCAAGAGTTCGCGCTATCTTATCATGTATCTTATCTTATGTACATACATAGTTCATTAATGTAAGCTTGGGGCTTCACAAGGCAACGTCGACGACCGTATACGCTACGTAAAAAAGTGTGACGAAAACAAAATATAGCAAAACTGAAACTGAAACTGAAACTAAATGCTTCTGGAGCTGAAACTGAAACTGAAACTTAAACTGAAACTAAAATTTCGCCGGAGCTGAAACTACAGCTGAAACTGAAACTAATCTAGAGCTGAAACTGAAACTGAAACTTAAACTGAAATTAAAATTTCGCCGGAGCTAAAACTACAGCTGAAACTGAAACTAATCTAGAGCTGAAACTGAAACTGAAACTTAAACTGAAACTCGTAAGGCAACATTAACATCACTACCTACCAGTTAACATCATATTCAGGACACACTAGCAACAATCCCTGAAAGCGGTGATAACAAAGTAGGCAAAATACAATTCGGGGCAGAAAAACAAAAAAAACCCCAACCCGACCGATCATGGCAAAATTTAACACTGAAATGGCTGCAATGGCGGCCAGTGTGCTGATTGGAGCACGAGCACAGGCGTCTAGCCAATCAGAAGCAAAGCTCGCTTCTGATTGGCTAGTCACATGTTGCATAAAACGGCAACATGTGGCTTCAAAACGACCAGCGCATCTGCCTGCGCTATAACACAGGCAGAAAGGAGAGTGTCTCACTCTTCTTCTATAAAGAGTGAGACACTATTATGTACTCTTGCTGCTACTAAGTGCTCCTGTGGATTTTCGCCGTCAGGTTTTGGCAAGGGTTTGAGTGGGCCACTCGAGCGCAATGCATCTACCTCGTTACCAAGCTCTGTCTAAGCAAAATTGTCCTAGTTAGTACTCTTGCTCATTATGTACTCTTGACCCTGCCCATCGCCCATGTACACCTGGGCTGATAAATGCTCTTCCGGTGGCAGGCTCTATGTCTGAATATTGACAGTTGGCGGTGGCTCAGACCTTTTTGTGGCCTGTCTTCTATTCAGTGGAGACAATCGGCGCAGATAATTGCGCTGAGTTTGACCTCGTGGCATCCTATTAAATTTTCATGCAGCCAAAGCGTTCTAGCGTGAACTTCCAGCAGAATTTCATCAGAGGCAGACAAACAGTCTATTTTCAGCCAGCATACAGTTGTAAATTAATGCTTTACGGCAGATTCCTTATTCTATGGAGACAACAAACTGTTTTTTGTAAGCTGGAAATTTTTCGTTTTATTGTGTCAGTTTGGTTCGCTGGTTTTTGATGCTGAAGTTTTGAGTAATGAGGTTTATTTCTCGTAATAATAAAGCCGCACAAAACTTTACAGATCGCTCAAATGGAAAACAAAATTTGTTAAAGCAAACATAATCAGTGGAATGCATAAAGGCAGTCTAAAGGCAGTCTTAGCTACAATAAAATTAAAACACTTGAGTGTACTAGGTACAAATTATTAAAATTAATTTTATTAAAAGATTTCGATAAAAATTTTTAAATTTCATTACAAAAATTTTTACATTTAATTAAAATGACTTGAAAAATTAATACTAAAAATACGAAATGTAATAAATAGCATAGGAAATCTTAGTATATATTATATACACTGAAATTTTTCTGGCCGGTAAGCCAGGCAGTCTTATGTAACCTGGCAGACTTCCCCCCACTTAAGCAGCTAGCTACATATTAGAAATAGATCATGCTTCACACATTAAGTTCAAAAAGATAATGTTTTCCAGATTTGAAAGGAATTTGCCTTTTGTTTGAATTCCTACTTGGGTAAATTTGGAAAAAACAAAGCGAAAAAAGTATTTTTAATTACATATTTGTCTCTGTCGTTTTCAAGTCTCGCTCCCGTCCCGACCCCTCCTTTTCTATGTTTGCATCTAAATTTTATCGAATTTCATTTGGCGTTGAATGATATAAAACTTTTCTTAGCGAAGCCAGCAATCGGATATAATCGGGACGTGTCGCGTCGGATGATGTCATATGACGCGTCTGACGTCGGAATTCAAACGCCATGAGACATTTTCATTTGATACTGACTGAAACGCAGTCTGGACTACGTTTAACAAAACTAGCCTAGGACCATCGTTACGAAATATCAGGTGATTTTTGCACACCCTAAAGATGTAAGACGAACTCAAGACTGGGTCTAGACCTAGTCTCCGAAGACTGACGTTAAACGGCATTCTGAAAGGTAGTCTTAGTTGAGTCTTGAAAATTACACTGGAATATTGTTTCTAATACATATATAGTTTCTCCACTCATAAAAACTTGATTCAAACTGATGATTGGACTGCAATACTTTCAAGCTGTGTAAATAAGCATTTTTTAGTATAGTAATGATAATTTTGCAACAAAAAATTTTGAAAAATTTTTTTGTACAATATTGAGTAGGCATGGGCACGTTTACAAAAATCTGTGAACGTTTAAACGCTCGCGTTTACAGATGAGAAAACGCGTTTAAACGTTTACGCGTTTTCCGGTTGTAAACGTTTTTTGACCGTTTAAACGTTTACACGTAAACGCGTTCAAACGTTTAAACGTTTAAACGGTTAAACAAGTAAGCGTTTAAACGCGTTTACACGTTTAAACGGTTAAACAAGTGAGCGTTTAAACGCATTTAAACGTTTAAGCGGTTAAACAAATAATCGTTTTAACGTTTAAACGGTTGAACAAATAAGCTTAAACGTTTAAACGGTTGAACAAGTAAGCGTTTCAACGCGTATAAAACGTTTAAACAATTATACATGTAAGCGTTTAGACTTTTAACCGCGTTTAAACGTTTAAACGTTTAAACACGGTTAAACGTTTAAACGTTTAAACGGTGGAACAAATAAGCTTAAACGTTTAAACGGTTGAACAAGTAAGCGTTTAAACGCGTATAAAACGTTTAAACAATTATACATGTAAGCGTTTAAACGTTTAACCGCGTTTAAACGTTTAAACGCGATTAAACGTAATCGTTTAAACGCGTTTAAACGTTTAAACGTACTAAACGTTAAACGGTTCGAAAACCGCGTTTTTAGAACGCGTAAACTTTTAAACGGTTCCAAACCTTTCAAAACTTTTAACGCGTTTAAACGGTTCAAACCGTTTAAACAAGAGTACATAATGGTGTCTCACTCTTTATAGAAGAAGAGTGAGACACTCTCCACGGCAGGGGCCCCCCCCCCCCCCAACCCCCCCCAAACTGTACCCCCCAATCTGCCTGTGTTATAGCGCAGGCAGATGCGCTCGTCATTTCCAGCCCACATGTTGCCGTTTTATGCAACATGTGGGCAGCCAATCAGAAGCGACCTTTGCTTGTGATTGGCTGGACGCCTGTGCACGTGCTCCAATCAGCACGTAGGCGGCCTCACGTGCTCCAATCAGCACACTGGCGGCCATTACAGCCATTTCATTGTTAAATTTTGCCATGATCGGTCGGGTTGGGGGTTTTTTCGTTTTTTTTTTTTGTTCCGAATCGTATTTTGCTTACATTTTTATCCCAGTTTTCAGGAATTATTGCTAGTATGTGCTGAATATGTTGTTAACTGGTAAGTTAAATGTGTTTTTGACAATTTGCAGGCAATAACAGGTGAGGCCGACTGCGTGCTGATTGGAGCACGTGCACCGGCGTCTAGCCAATCAGAAGCAAAGCTTGCTTCTGATTGGCTACCCACATGTTGCGTAAAACGGCAACATGTGGGCTGGAAATGACGAGCGCATCTGCCTGCGCTATAACACAGGCAGAAAGGAGAGTGTCTCACTCTTCTTCTATACAGAGTGAGACACTATTATGTACTCTTGCCAAGACTAACCTAAGATTGACGTTCTTTATGCATACCGATTAGTTATTTTTAGAACATCGTAATGAAAAGTTCTACACGTATTACATACGAATTCCAAAGGGTGTTCTGACACGTTAGTCTTAAAAGTGTTGGAGACTGCCTTTATGCATTCCACATGTCGGTCATACTTGTTCTTATATCTTAAATATATCATACCTATCTTAAATATCTTAAATCACATATCACATATCTTAAATTGATTGGCATATAGACCTATTTCAAGACTGATAAAGTGGTGGGGGTCTAGCCATAAAATTTCATGTTCATTCGCGTGTACTTTGGCCCTTTCATTTATCGATGTTGTCTGAAGCTCTGAAACTTTGCCGTACAATCAAGTCCTGTCCGTCAAATCCGATAAAACGTTGTTTTCTTAGGGCCTGTTCACACATTTGGATTGACTGGATTAGATTAACTGATTTAACTGGAATAACTCCACACAGAAGCATGAGACCTTTTTAAAATAAGACACAGTTGCTCCTCTGTGTTAATTGCATAAACACGCAAATTTTCGAAAAGATACTGAAATTCCATGTCGAGTTATCAGGTTAGGCGCAATAGCGCCTTACAGTAGAATAGGAGCGACACACCACAATGCAGAATTTCAAAATTATTTTTTATAACTAAAAATTCATGAGAGCAAACTGGTTTTCATTGGATGTGTGCACGTGCTTGGGGAAGAGGTACATGCTGACAAAATTTCCGGCAAATCGGTTGGGTATTACCCGACATATGAAAAATCGCTTCCGCAAACTCGGATTTTCCTGGCGCCATAACTCAAGAAACCCTTCTTGGCGAGATATTTTTTTCTGTTTTTTACATTTGTTTTGATCGGCAATAGAGTCATAAGGATTTTGTTCTAGTCTTTTTGCCGTTTTGGCTCTGCTGGGAAGGGAGAAACCCCTCTTTTGGGCCTCGAAAAATGGCAGTCAAAAATTCAATGGCGCCAGCTTTTGAGAAGTCACGCAAACAGCCCAAGTCTGATCTCTTGTAAGCATGGTAGTGTAGTGGGGTTGTAGTGCGTCTCCCGTTTTGGAGTCGATCGCATCACCCTCTGACAACCTTGAAGACATGGTTTTTTCATGACTTTGTCAATGTAACATATAACGCTTTTGTGGATAGCCGATTGTTCTATATTGTTAATGCAACACAGTATACAGGTGTAGGAGTGTCAATTAATATTGTTTGGTCAGTGTCGTATACGTTGTTGCATTTTGCATACCTGGCAAAGTGCCAGAATGGTCAATTTGACCAAATTTTTGATTTTGTCAAATTTGTCGAAAAACGGTAAAAAATGTTAATTTGGGGTGCTAAACGCTAAATTCTGGACCTTATGGCTATGAGTCTGCACAACCTGGTCCTTCTTCTACTACTGCCACCTTTCACACCGATCAGTCGTCTGGGCAATCAGTTTCCACTGTCACTCCTGCCTTGGTGCCAGTGTTGTCAACACCATCTCGCCCGTTCGATACACCTGCGATATCCTCTCTTTGTCCTGGGTCGCCCGATTTTTTTGCTACCGGCGACACGACGTCTGGCCAGACCCCGGCTGTTGTTGTTCCTGAATCGGCTCAATTACCCACTACCACGGCTGCCCCGAGCCTCACTTCTTCGCAAACGCAAATCACCATATCAAACCATGCTGTTCGTGTTTCTGCGGTTATTAGCCCGATTTTTGCTAACACGCACCTGTCCGGTTGCACTATTGTTTTCCATATGTATCAGTCGTAATTAATAATTGTCTGTTGTTAGGCGTATTTACGTTTTTTTGCGAAATGAAAAGTAAAACTATGGCTTATGTTATCGTCTATTATTGCACGCAGTGAAACGTGCATTTAGGGTATTAAAAATATTTATTGCACGGCCATTTTTAAGTAGGGTATGTTATGTTTTTTCTAATTATTCGCGCGAATTTGTTGCAGAAAGTACTAACGTGTCGCAGGGCGCTTGCTATTCTGACGCAAGTCTTGTCCGTTTCATTTAACAAGCCAAGTTTTCCTATTAGGCTGCAGAACTTGTCCTGAGAGTTTAACAAGCTCATTAGCATTTTTCCGCTGAGGCTGAAGATCGGAATCTGTTCAATATTCTACTGCAACTGCAGCCCTTGGTGCAAGGGCATTTTTATAATAATTGGAGTTATTTCAATTAATCTAATCCCGTTAATTCGAATTTGTGAACAGGCCCTTAGTTTTACAAAATTTTAAGCAAGATGCAGGTTTTAAGGAGTAATGGCTCTGCAAAAATTCTGAAAAATGTTTGTTAATAACCTTTATGTTGAGATATTGTGTAAAATGTTTTCTGAGTAACCTGTCTTGTTACGTAGAATAATGAATAACTTAGGTATTAGCGATTCGGTAGCCGAATAACTTAATCTACTCTCAACCAATTAATACAAATTATACATAGTTTATATATATATATATATATATATATATATATATATATATATATATATATATATATATATATATATATATATATATATATATATATATATATATATATATATATATATATATATATATATATATATATATATATATATATATATATATATATATATATTATAGTTTGCATATAGTCCTTTTAAATTGATTTGTTTTTTCACATTGAAAGTTTATCAAAAAAGGAAGGCGTGGTGTCTTTTCAGTCATTTTTTCACAGATGAGGCGTATTGTGCTGCGAATGGCAGCTGCCGCCAGCTTTCTCCAATTTCAGCATTTGCCATCATTTAATCAAAAACCAACTTTGTTATCAACCAGAATGACAAAATGTTGGCTACATTTTAATACAATCTCTGATCATTATGAACAAACTGCACGTATCACATGTCTATTTAGTGCATTTCAATTTGCTTAGACTATTAAGGCCAGTTCATAATTGTCGGTAAGCGTGTCCGTTTGTTCGTAAAGGCCTGTTCACACGAGGGCGCATGAGCGGGAGCATTGCAGGGCGTACGCCATGGCGCATGAGCGGGCGCATGCGAGGGCGCATGAGCGGGCGCATGAGCGGGCGCACGAGCGGGCGCATGAGCCGGCGCATTCTATTTTCACACTGCCTGCTGCACTATTTCACACAATGCAGTATGCGAGTGTGCGTGTGCGCCAGCTCATGCGCCCTCTCGTGCGCCCGCTCATGCGCCCTCTCGTGCGCCCGCTCATGCGCCAGCTCATGCGCCGTGGCGTGCGCCATGGCGTACGCCATGCAATGCGCCATGGCGTACGCCATGGAGCATAATGCGCCCTCGTGTGAATAGGCCTTAAGCGAAAAGTTTGATCAGCTGTTACAGAACAATTATGTTAGTAGCAGTGAACAGCCTAATCTAAAGTCTTACTAGGAATTGCTGGACCTCGAGGGTGGATTTTACCACGGTGGTTTCGAAAAACCATGGTTTTACGTACATTTTTATATGATTTGGACATACCTACTTTAATTGATGTTGCCTGATTTGTTACCTAACTTCGTAAATTTTCTAAAACCATAGTTTATGCTCAGTTGAAATTTCAAACCTGCAGCATAGCAGGTTTTTGTTCTGCTGAAGTTTAAACTGAGCACACACTTGTATGAACGTCTACGAAATTCGTAACGAATCAGGCCTCAGGCGACATATTTTCATAATGAAATTATGTGCAAATCATATGCAAATTGCAAACGTACGTAAAACCATGGTTTTTAATAAGATTCAGTGAGATCCACCCTGATGAGAGTCTGAGACAACAAGAAACACGCGATGTCAAAATACGAAAAGAACAAATTGCAGGGTTCAGCAATTTTTATTGAATCAGACTGTATAAAGTAAACCTACCCCTACGTTTTTAACAAGCAGCGTTGCAATATTAATATATAAGCAAAACGAAGAAGAGTACTGTAAAAACAATTGAAGATGTTTTTTTATCCAAACATAAATATATGTGTTGTTTTTGAATAACATTTTTGCGGGAAATAAATTGTGAGACAAATTGTCAGCAAGAGAAATACATATGTCATGTTTTCTGAGCTAATATCACGCAGGCCATTTTGTTTCACAGTAATCACTACCTTTGTTCACTTCCGCCAAAACCCTTCATTTTTCAGTTTCTTGCATCTTTCCTTTACGCAATGATCATTACAATCAGTCAACAAGTCGTGCTGCACGGGTCATTTGATGATAAGGGTTTCACACATGCGTATCAATTACTTTGAGTAATCTAACTGCGATCTAACCCATGCTTATTTCTCATTTTCATTCTAGACAAACAGTATTGGGAAGGTTTTACAAAGGAATTTTTATTCATGTTTTGGGCAAACCTCAAGTCGGAATAAGATAAAGCCAATGTCACGGGCAGAAGTGTTTCCCCTGTGCAACCGAACACTTTTGCTTGAGCAAAAGTGTCTCCCAGAGAGTGAGGGAGAGTGTCTCCCAGCTTCCTCCACGAAGGGCATAGTAGCCAGGCTACGGTATGCAATTTATTCTACGGATCGAATGTTGTTAAAGTCAGTCCATAGTGTAGTCGAGGGATCTCGAGTCAAGGTGACCTCTTCCTCCATTCACGCCTCTTGCTCAGGTTTGTCGCAAGGCCTATTTTGTTCGTTCCATTCTGATAATATGCTCATATTAGTATATATCGTTCCTTGGTTTAGTGTTTACATATCAATGAACCTTTGGTCCTTTTGACACTGGCTTAGCTTAGACAGTCCTTTATCCGTAAAGTTTGTTTCAAACTTGTCCTTAGGAACACAGGGACGGAGAGAAGGGCAAACTTTGGTCAGCTGCTGTGACAAAATGACAACACAAAATGATTTTTAGCTATGTTTTGAGTACGTACGTACGTCTTGGTTCCATTCCAACTTTGCATTTATTTGGCGTTGTATTGTATTGTGCGGTATCCGACGTCTGTATTTGGCCTCATTGTTTTCTCAAAAAACGATAGGGACAGAAACAGGGGAGAATATGACCCGGGCT